>JANIJG010020316.1:39603-50329 GCA_024611175.1 Megaceryle torquata | reverse complement strand
CGCTGGGTGGTTCTAGGGAGGGGGTGGGAGTGGGGGGGGGGGGGGGGGGGGGGGGAACTTGATTTGTGTGTTGAGAGCCCCATCCAGTGGTAATTTAGAGCTTTTGCACCGAAGACCTGTATTTCATGCAAAAAAGCATCAGAATATTTTTGCTGAGAAAAGTCGAGGCTGAGAAATAGCTGTAAGGTGCATCGGGCAGCTCGGGATTACAGCTCTCACTCAAGATCGGAGCCCACCAAAGGCTGTGAGTAATCAGTGAGGGAAGACTTGAACCTACACTTGTTTACTTAAAAAAAATTGGAAAAAAACAACTACATACCAAGCGTGACCTACATTGTGGCCTGATCTGTATATAAATTGGAAAACATATATAAATATTCCTAACAGTGAAATGGCAACCTGATGAAAAATGATAACACTTTATGAAAACATTATTTGTTATACAGGAAGACTTACTTCAGCATCTAATAATTCAGTCCTCATCCAAGTCTATTTCAAGCCTTACCTAAAGTGTATTATAAATGTTTCAGGAACATATACCAAATTTAAAATAATTATGAAGCATATTCTGCACTTGACAATTAAGCAAATGGTGAATACAATTAAGAATTGCTGGGCACTCTCTTCATAAGGAATCTTTGTTTCCACAGTGTTTGTTGGATTAAAAGTTGACACATTCCAACAAATTAGTTCTAATAAATTCTACCAATATTACTCTTGTCACTGTTGTATTGCCAATCATACTCCGTTGCCTGCTACTGCCTTACTCTCCTCATTTTTAGGCCTTTTTGCCTGCTTATGCTCCAGTAGTCATGCAAAGGGTCACTGCTTCTATCTTTCATCTTGGTGAGAACTGAACATGTGAATCTAAAACACACCTTTGAATGTATCAGCCTAACTCTTTATAATCATTAAACTCTCAAATAGCAGAGCATCTAGTAAGCATTACAAGCTGATTAGAAATGAGAAACATCTTCCCCTGATTTCAGCAAGCGTGCTTTGGAGTGCCCTCATCTAGATTTTTTTTTCATCTCCGAGTTTGTTTGCCTGTAGAAATAACTTCTAAACAGAGATAGTGACAACTTCAGTTATTTTTCTTGTATGTGTTACATAAAAATAATTTTCACTGCATATGTTGCCTAATGCACAGTGAGGTTTGACCTAAAGAGTCAGAAATATGTCCCTTTTAACACCTGATTGGAAGAAGAATATTCATTGAAGGTAATTAGTTTGCATACTGTCAGACCAAATATTGTGGCTGATACTGTTCTTTGGAGTTATGTTGAGAATGTAGCTCAGTGTATTCTTCTCAACAGCAAAATGCTGTTGTATAATCACAGATGAAAGAAAGAGTGTTGCACAGGTAGAAACGAGCAGCTGCAGCAAAGGCATAAGAGGAAGGCAGGAGCACATGAGCTAGCTTTGCTACTGGAACAGACAATGAATGAAAAGCTGTTTCACTGCGGGATGGGTGCAAAGGAATGAGCCTAAATACCAGTGGAGAGCACTCCCATGGTATCTCTGGCACCATGTTTGACTTGATTGTGTTGAAAGAACTCTAAGCCTGGAAACCAGGATCTGAGGTGTGAACTGATCCTCTGCTTGAGACCATTTTGAGCACTGATAACTGTTCAGATGAATTAACATTCAATAGAAACTTTATTAAAGTGAGCACAAGAGAAAATTTCACCAAGTTATAATTCCATTCAAAGAAGGCAAAATCCATGACTGTGACTTGTGAGACAATTGTACAAGCAGTATGAAAAATCTTCTTGCTCAACTTGCCTTGGAAACCTGGTGTTTGAATAGAATCAAGAAACTACTGTGAAGTCAAAAGAAACCAAGGCACTCTAAGTTGGTTTTGTCTTATTTATTTCAGCCTGACTAGTGTTCCAAAAGCTCTGCAATTTACCCCCAAACCATTCAGCCATATTAGTCCTATGTAAGTGTGCTTTTACACTTTCACTATGTCAAGCATCCTACCACAAACTTGAATCCAAAAGATTTCAAGGATGTAGCTCTACTTAGTGGCAAGGAGTGGTTCAGACACTCATTATATGAGACAAGGAAGATGAGGTTCTTACTGGCAAGTGTTAGACATCAGGACAAGGAAGGAAGAAGTGAAGAGGATTTTTGGAGGGATGAAAATGTTATTTTGTTCCTATCAATGCAAAGAAAGGGAAAGCTTGTTTATATCAAAGAAGTACAACAAAAACTTGTTTAGCCTTTCTTACATCCCATACTAAAATTGGTCTTGAACAATCTGACAGCCACAAAACCTGGTCTTTCACAAAATGGTCCTAAAATCTTAGTATAGAGCTCCAGAGTCACTTGTAGAGAGTAACTGCCCCTTAACTATGTTTTTACAGTGCTAGCATTCACACTATCCAAACCTAGGTACCTAACAAGTCAGATAATGGATCTGTCTTGTTTTCCTTGATTCCCACTGCAGCGAGTGGAGAGCAAGAGAGGGCATTTGCATTAAGGTCTGTCTCTGAGACACTTCTGGAAGATCCCCTGCTTTGTCACTGGTGACTGGTGCACCCAAGTACAGTCAGCACCTGAAGTAAAGGTCTGTAAAGTGTCCCATGAAAACAGTGCAGTTATATCTTCCCACAGTGACTGTACTTGTCTTAAATGGATATCACAGTCTTATTTAAAAAAGTGCACCCCATTTCAAAATAGGAATGGTGTATAAGCTATGCTAAAGGGAGCACTACCAAATCCTTCAACTTCCCTCGCATAGATTGTAGTATTAATAGGAGGGAAAATCCAACAGCTGCTTCACAGGTAAAAGAACGGAACAATAGTTTAGCACTGCATGCTTTGCTTTTTAAGCCAACAGAGTCTGACAACAGGGTCTGACAGAGCTATTTCTGAGTGCCAGCTGAAAACTCTGAAAGATTGGTATTTTATTAGAAAATGTCAATTCAACAAAATCTGAATGGTACATAAGAACAGTAGGTTATTTTTAGACTATGGTTACAAAAGTCAATTATCATCAAACCAACCTAGGGAACTTAGATCTCTTAATACTGTTGTTCAAATAGGTACCTTAAATCGTCTAAAAATCCACTTCTTTTAATGAGTCTGTTCTTGGAAAACTACTTCTTTTTTTAAAAATTTTTTTACTTTTAATTTGAAGGTGAAAGGACAAGCTCTGCTAGCTATAACATTGGATCTAATATACTATTCAGATGTGGGAAGTTTAACTAGGTAAGGGTTTCTTCTCCTTGCATTGCATGGGACTTAGTATGTTAACACTTTCAAAGTGCAACAAATGTGTTTTGAATGTCTTGAAATAAAACAGGTGCACTTCATGTTGAGTGTATTTGCAGCTATTACAATAAATAGGATGTAAATTCTAGTGGTCTTATGTCTCTGGCAATATGGTTTCTACACTGAACTGATATTTTTTGAAGTGAAGACAAGTGCACTTAGTAGTCAAGAGAAGCCTGTACCTCAAGCCTGCTACAGTATTTCTTGCTGGGACATCTCTGGAGGATTCAGACTATTGCTGGCTTGGGTGCTCTGCCCATGCTACCCTTAAAAACCAGACACCTTCCTTTACATGCTGCCTGTGGTAAAGTCTGATAGCATTTTTGTTGTACCATGGAACACATGGGGCATATAGAGACTGTCCTTGATGGGCAAGCTATGGCAGGAAGACTGAAACCTGCACCCAGGATGCTCTTGTGAAATGCAGGAGGCTCAATCTGAGTGCATGCTCTGCCTGTTCAGACCATTTCAGGTCCTTGAGCATGTGCTGGCATCTTTTACAGTTATATCACTCAAGCCTTTCAAAAGTATAGCTGTTATACTATAACAGTTATACTATACTATAACAATATACTATAACTATGGGGGGGGGGGGAATTCTATGAGTTAGATAAATATAAGGGGAGTATTGCACTTGTGACAGCATGGGCTTCTAATATAGATACAGTGTCATATACAGGCGATAGTAAAATAAGGTGTCCAAATCCATCAGACAAATAATTATTCTCCTGGGATAAGAGAGCTGTATAATTAAATGGGCTGCTGATACCTGTGGCTGTACCTTCCTCGTGTCTGGTCTGTTCCATTCAGGAGATGTGCTTTGGCTCTGTTACTGTTTCTGCTGGCATCATCAGTGATGGTGTTCTGGGACAGATGGGAACTCCTGTGGGAAGCTGTGATGGTATACAGGCTCATTCCAACACATGCCTAGTCCAGGCAGCTGAAGGACTAAACCCCAGCAGCACATCAGAGGGTGCTCTAGCATACCAGTATAAACAGAGTCTCTAGAAACATCAACAGAGGCTATGATTTTGGTCAGTGACTCTCCAAATTCCTTCACAGTGTTCATACAGAATAAAATTGCATTCATCTCCAAAGTCAATGTGTGATAGATAATTCCACAACATGCAGCAAGAGAAGTCTTGCAACTTTAGAATTCCCTGTGGTAATTTTTAGGGCCTTAGCTACAGTAGAAGTGGTACTTGGGACAGTTTGATACTTTTAAATGCTAGTAAAGCTTCCTCTTATTTCTCTGAAGTGGCACAAAATGCATGTCCAGTTGCACTTAGACAAGACCAAAATGGCTTCTGTCATCATTTGAAGGCTAGATTTAAAAAAGCTTTATGCCATACATCTTCTAGCTTTTGTTAGAATGCTTTTTACTTTTGATAATGCAGAAAATCTCAGAACAAAAATATTTTTCTGGCTGTACTTCATAAACTGAAATGATTTTTAGTTTATTTGTCCCTTTTAAAAGTTTTGGTTTTTTGTTTTTGTTTTTGTTTTTGTTTTTTTTTTTATCATGATAGAACCAAAATATCAGCCTTTTGTGAGGTGCTATAGGAAATAATTTGGAACTTAATTTTCTCCTTTTTATAAAAAAAGGTTATTTTGAGTGTTTGTTCCCCTCCAACTTTTTAATGAAAAAGAATTACACACAAAAAATTGAATTAGTAAAGAAAAATCTTCAGTTTCATAAACAATATCGTCATGACCAGCAGGCATTATTTGGCAACAACAACAACAAAGTAAAATTTTTCCATTCTTCTTTGCTAATGAACTATTTGCCTTTCAGCTGCCAAACTTTGCTGCATGTGTTAGTTCAGCTGTTGTCAAATGTTCTATGCTGGCATGTAAATGCATTCTTTTGAGTAAATAAAGCTAATCTGACTGTTGTTCTGAGAAGATATGAAGCTGTCTTTCACCACAGTGTGGCCGTTTTTGTAAAGGTCAAAAAATAACGTGCGAGGATTCAGCAGTTTCTCTCTCAGCTTTACAAAGATATTCAGTGACCCAAACATTGCAGATTGCATCTATTCTGCTTTTCCAACTTCTGTTTCCAATCAGTGGCTGAGATTTGAAGACAGCATAATTCTTTCTTTTGAGCTGCCCTCTGCTAATAAGGCCACAAGGCTCCTCTTATGTACATCAATAGATGTACTACAGCTCCAAAGAGTAGCTCAGTTTACAGTCCTAGTCTTGCAGCAGTTAGAGTAATAACAATTTTCTCTGGTAAAATCAAGCAGCATTCCTTGATAATTTATTTGTTATACCTCTTACTGCCCTCTCCACCACAAGAATCTCACAATTTCTTTGGTACTGAGCATGTGCAATTTTCTGTTTTGAGCAGCCATGGTTTATGTTCTTTTTTTGTAAGTTCTCATCAAATGACATCATGGTATCTTTTTCACTTTGTGCTCTGTTCTTGTCATGATGATGAAAATAGAAGACTGGAGTGTTATGCTTGCCATGCTCCCTTGGACAGGTTGTTTCCAGCACACTCCCCAGCATCTGGATGCATGCTGGAGAGCCTTCTTGATTACCACCTGCATCTGGAAGATCTCTCTTCTCCTTCTTCTCCTCACAACTCTTGTAAAATGATCTCCTCTTCTGCTCTGTGCAGCTTCTAAAGGAATCAGTTATGTCACTCTTGAATACTCTGGAGAATGTACTGAGGAATCAGAATACTTAAGGCATCCAAGGCATTGCTTTTTTGATGTCTTCAGTAGAGAGTATCTTGTTACAACCCAGTTACACTGAAATTTATCTTATCTCAAGCCAGGCTAAGATAAAATCCAAGCAGCATAATTTGTTTACAACATTCAAAACAGACAACAGTTACAAATGTTTATAAATGGTGATGTTGCATAATCTACTTTCATTGAGAATAAAAATAATTGGAAATGTCCCTCTCTTTATTGGCAACTTACTTGTAAGTCACACCAGGTACTGTATACTTTGACATCTATTACAGAATACCTCTCCATGGTAGAGATTTATAGCTGGATTTATTTTTTTTTGCCTTGAAATGCATTTATTTTTCTCATGGATAAGATTAGTTATCATGCTTCTTAATTAAACAAAAAGAGAATTGCTCTGTCAATATCAGTATTTCCCTGTTAGACTACCTTTTGTGTTTCTCCTGTGTTTGACTCCCTGTTACAGTGAGAAAGAAAAACTATCTCTCTTCCCCCCTCTTTGGTGAGTGTTTTTCAATCTGAAGATTCTCAGGGTTCAGCATTGAGAGTGAGACCCTGAATCTTATACTTCATAGAACACAGTGCAAACATATAAATGGGAGAGCTCATTACTGGCTTTTGACTGAGGTGAGACACATTGGTAATTAGCCTCTTCAAGGAGCTTCAGAATGAGGGAAGCTGGCTAGCCCTTTTCCTTCAAGCCCAGTGGAAATGCCTCTTCAAACATTTAGGTAGATAGATTTTCAGTGACTAATTGGACACACAGTTATACTGAGACAATTATAATCACAACAGTCCATAAAGCTTCACACTCAAATAAAATAGCATGTTTTGGGGATTCAATAAGTCAAATAAGCAAGTAATAGTTTGTGAAGCTCACTACCCACTACATGTCAAGACCTCATGTAAAACACACTGAATGCATATGTGGAGGTGGCAGAAAATTAATCAGGCAAACTGAGGACTGGTGTGCTGTGTGAAATAGGGCTGCAAAGGACATGCATTGTCAGCAAAGCCTGATGTGCAGATTTATACTCTACTGGGAGGTTTGTTGTGAATGTGAACAGCACTACGCTTAATGGTTTCTACTCAATTATTTTAGCTTTTTTACTTACTTGCAAAAGAGAGTTTGTTCTCTCTACGCTGCATCCAAGAGCGCTTGCAGTTGTCAGGCAATCTATGTCAGGCAATCTGCCTGTTCTAGTGGCAATACTTTGCCCAGGAATAGAATTCAGCCTTAGTCATTAAACAGCATTTGATGGTATGGTCTAGTGAACATGAAAAAAATAACACAGAAGCTTATTCAAATTGTTTGTAGTCTCTTTTCTCCTCTCTAGCAATGTTTCTAATACTTGTTTGTTGCCTTTATTTCCTACTGGCCAACTTCAGAGTTGTTTAACAGATAATTACTTTTTCATCTCCTCAACCCTCTTTTTGATAAAATATTTCTTGTGAAGAGCAACAGACCGATAAACTGCTGTTAGAGCCAACCATTAGGAATGAATATGCACACATACAGGTTTTGTGTATAGACGTAACTGAATGGTTTTTAAGGGATACTGGTCCCCCAACCACATGCCCTTGGAAATCACAGGACAACAACAACAACAACAACAAAAAGAGACAAGAATTGCATTATTTTTATCAGAGAGGAATAGAAAGTTGTCAGACAGGTAATGTGGAGGTGTGCAGACTATCTTGGAGAGGAAAGCTTCAGGTATGGGAGATATAAGATCAGGTAGGGTGATACTGATATAAAGGAAATAAAATTAAAAGATGGCTACTATTCAGATGTTAGTGGCTTGATGTAAGAAATGACTGATGGTTAAAATGACTTATTTCTGTCAGACACATTCTGATTCCTGATCATGAAGGTAACTCAGGCAGTGCCACCACTCCCCAGAGAGGGCTGAGAGCACACGCATGCCGTGTGCCTGCGGCCTCCAGCACGCACATGCAGGTTCTCTGCAACATTGTGAAGGGGGAAATTCACACCATCGTGAAGGCTAGGACAAGGACTGTGAATCACTTGTGCCCCACTGTAACCTTGTATGAATTTTTGCTGTTATATATAAGGGCTTCATTTTTACTTCAGAGCATTTTGTGTCCCATGTGCATAATTTCTCTGAAAGTACTATAAGGAAAAGAATCATTGTTGAAAGAGAATTATATTCTTGTCAAAAAGGAAAATGTGGAAGGGTTTTTTTCCACTGTAATCAAGTCTCCTATATTAAATTACATGGAGAGAAAAAAAAAAAAGATGGTGAAATGAAGTGTCAATTTTATATTCTTAAATCTAAAATTCAAGTAATAAACACTTTAATACACTATATTCTGTTATTGATTGATGCCTGTTTTGGGAAAATAGCCCAAGAGAAAGCATGGTTTTAGTTTTCAGTTTATGTGCTGTGTTCCCAGTCATTATTTTTCAGGATATGAAACTCTCACGTTTATTATGTACCCTCAAGCTTAAGCATACATATCATATCAAGTGTTGCCCCTGTTAGTTCAGCAGCCCTAAGAGATCTTCTATGGACACCATTATGTTGTCAGGCTGAAATTAAATGGCAACTTTTAAAAATAAGCCTTGATGCAATATCACTAGAAACTGTGATAAAGGCATTAGACAAAAAAAAAAAAGGGTTGTTACCTTCCTGTCATTAAATGTATATATGAACTTGTTTAAAACCTTTCATTACATGTTATCTAACATCAACAAAGAATTATCACTTACTGTGTTGATTCAAGGAAGATGTTTTACACATGCAACCATGTATCCTGGAGCACAGAGGTATTCTGCAACACATGCTACTGTCTCTGGGGTACAAATATTAAGTTCACCAGTGAAGAAGGTATTTTCAGGCTGTAAGAAAGATTGATTTTGCAATAGTACTCTTCTGTGGTCACAGTTGAGCAGGACTTGAAAATACATGACAGACAAATGAAGTGAAGAACTAGACTGGAGCTTTACCATCATCCCTAATGCATTCTTCTTAAAACAGGCACTGAACAGTGTCTACACTCCACTTGTGTATCTGGTACCATCTAAAGAGTACTTCAGAGTAGACTCTTATCAGCATAAATATAAGATGATACATTAAAAGAATAAAGATTTTTGACCAAAAGTGTACTAAACTTTGCTTCTTAATAATGTTTTGTACATCTTCAGCTGACAAAAATAGAGTACAGTGAATCTATTCTTCCATGACTACTTCTATATTTTTCCTGATGTTGTTGAAACATTGTTTTTTAACTTGCTCTTAAAGGCAATAATAATAAAAGTATTTTGGTAAAATGACCTTTCCTTTCAATTTGGTTCACAGAGTATCACTTAAAACTCAGTGTACATTTTGATTTCTTGGATGTCAAATGGTTCAATCAACCTAAAATAATTTTATTCAAGCTTTTTAAAAGCTGTGGGTGGGTTCTTCAGACAACTTCAAAATTGGAGGGCTTTCCTGGTACTAGAGCAAAATCAAATGTGAAAACATAAAATCCTTTAGATCGGAGAAATTGTATTACCCTCCTAACTCTGCCTTTCATATAATGCAGGTCCCTGTGATTTTTAAAAGGGATACTGCTTTTGACGGTGTTTGTGCACCCATTCCTCAAAGAAAAGAAAAACAAAGCACAACACAACAAAACAACAAAAATCAACAAAACCAAACAAACAAAAAATAACCAAAACAAACACCCCCCCAAAACAAACAAACAAACCAACACCAACAAACACCACCCCCACCACAAAACACGGAAAAAGTGAAGTTCCTTAGACATTACAAATATCCCAAGTATCAGACAGAGCAGTAGGCGCTCATCTCTGTAGGCTGCAGTATCATACAAGTTGGTACGTTGAAGATAGCAGGGAGGAATGCAAGGTGCAGCAGTGGTGGCCAGCTGTCTTTGAAACACCTGGGATGGCTTTAAATGAAGACAATATTCGTGATCATCTCACATCTTCTAAATTTATAAATATATGCATTTTTGAAGGGCAGGGAGAGGGAGATATTTCGCAACAAAATACGCTTTTCCGTGAAAAGACTGTCAGGCTGATCCAACAAACCTTTCCCTCCCCACCTCTCTTTGCTGCCACAGGGAGGGGAATGCAATTTTCAATTAGTTTCCTTTATAACCTCACGGATGGCATTCCTGTGAAACGAGATTTGCTTGTGATTAACTAAGGAGCAGATTAGCGTGTTTCAGAGATTGGCTGTCTACTGTGTTGAGAGCACCACCCAGTGGTAAAGCAGAAATTAAACAGAATCTTTACTAATGCAAAAGAATGGACCTTTTCTACAAAATTTTAAACTGTATGAAGCTGTATGAAAATATTGGCTAAATCAGTCAACAGACATTTTGTTGGCAATCAGTATGATTTCCAAGCCAAAAAAAGCCTATTTAGAAAGGAGTACAGAAACAGGTTTGCCTTCCAAAATAGATTATAAGCAGGATTGTAAACTGCTTTGCTTGAAGAATTCTGTATGTATACACGTATGCAACCTGGTCTGCCTGATAAACTGTAGTGTTCTGGTAACATACCTCACTGCAGGTATTTTACTGTATTTGGCAAAATGTATGTTATAATTTTTAAGAAAATTAGGACCTAGACTGCTCTTAGAAAAGAAGGCAACTTATTTAAAACAACAGTAAAAAAAAAAAAAAAAAAAAACCAAAAAAACAACCACCACCTATTCCAACCAGAAAGGTGGTTCAGATAAAGTGGGAAGAGAAAAATGTATAAAAGAGGT
>JANIJG010020316.1:0-39503 GCA_024611175.1 Megaceryle torquata | reverse complement strand
ATGCTTTAATAAAAAAAAGCAACTTATTTAAAACAAAAGGAAAAAAAAAAAAAAAAAAAAACCAAAAAAACCACCACCACCTATTCCAACCAGTAAGGTGATGCAGATAAAGTGGGAAGAGAAGAATGTATAAAAGAGATTAAAATGGTCCAACATATACTGAAATTAAGAAATAAGTACATCAGCTGTAGCTAACAGTTGAGGCTGATTTTTGTGTACACTTGTCTCCCATCAAATAATAATAATAATAATAATAATAATATGGAATGAAAGGAAATAAAGGGATTTCAAATGAAATTTCATTAATAAATAAAAAAGGCAATGAAAAGAAATACATTTTCATGCATTGGCAATTACTTGGGGCTGGAAGCTTACAACAATGTGTGGGTCCTGTAATGTAAGATGGAGAAGCTATATGTGTTTGTTCCCTATGAAAAACTGTTTGATCTAGGGGTAAATTGTTCATTGCTTTGAAGTAGCTCAGTGAGAAATGTTTAGACACCCCAGGTACACTTCACTTAACATCTTAATGTCAGATAGGCTTCATGTTCATTTGTCCATTGGACTTTGAAATTGAAATGTCAGCAGAAATGGGCTGAAGGAATGTGACCACACCCTGAATAAAGGGTGAGACTCTCTGCATTCATGTGTCTTCATGCAGGCAGTTTGCATCCACTGGTTCTTCTTAAATGCAGCAAGCAGCCTCCAGTGAAGTCCAGTCCCCTTCATGACTATAGTTTGAGATATTGTTGTGGTGATCAAGAATCCCCCAAGTTCAGCTGTCACTAAAGAGCTCTGAATTTTCACAGCGATGCTTGTGAAACTCCTTCCTTTTCTCCCTGGCCCAGGTCTGAGGGTCAGAGTCTTCCAAATCAGTTATTTTTTAAGCTTCCTGCTCTGTAAACATTCATTAAAGCTCCTGGGAAATCTCTTTAATTGTGTAGACAAAAAAAAACAGCTTCAAGAAGTCCAGTTAAATGGTGGCTTTCTATTGATTTAACCATCAGCAAAGTGACAGCAAAGAGGTGTTTTAGCTGTTTCTTTATATTGGTAGAAGGGACCATAAACAGTGACCAACAAACCTAGCCAAGTAGTAAAGTTTGTGGTTTTGTCCACTACCCTGTCCACTGCAGGACATTATCAGCATAGTTAGTAAAACAAGGCTGTATTCCTCCTCTGACAAAAAGCATGTAGTATCAATCCTGTGCTTTAAGTGTAGCTCTGTAGACAGGGTTTTCTCTCAATAAAAGGCTAGTTTAGCTTGCCATGAAATCTTTGCATACATCATTATTTGAGTTGTCATTAAAGATTAAACCTCCTAAATTCATTCGGGCAGCAAATTTACTTTCATTTTCCCTCCAATGATGAAAGAGTGAATTCCTTTTTAAAATGAGGAAGGATAGATAGAGGTAAATCACTACTGATAGTTTCTGATTTGAATGTGGGCAATTCTTTTTATTAATAAGTCTTTCTTTAAAAAACAAGTATCTAAATTTCAGTACTTGATGTTAGTGATGAGCATAAGCACAGAAGAAACCAGAGCAATACCCAAACATGCTTTGCTGTCAATGAATCCATAGTTACTAATCTCATATTCTCAGGATTCTGTTATCAAACCACAACTTGATTGCCTCCTCCATTTTTTTTTTACTCAATTATCAGGTCTGCCTGCATGACAAATGATTGCTGTGCCAGCCCTTTGATCAATGCTTCTTTATTCAAAGTAGAGCAAGAAAATCAGAGGATAGAGGTTAACATATCTGTAGAAATGCTGCCTATAAACAACTGTTTGCCACTTTATTGAGTGGCATTTATCCTTCAAAGTCAAGCCATTTCAGAAGAAAACAGGAGAAAACTGTCAGGTAGTGCAGCAGTATGAATCTTAAAATTAATTACTTTGTGTCAGAGGCTATTCTCAACCAAATTGTAATGAGACAAGGCCAAGTCCCTGAACCTCAGAACTGTGCTGCCTGTTCAGATACTCTAATCGACTCATTAAGTCTGACCACAGAGGGCTTACCATCAATTCCAGAGAGACCTTAGTGAGTGCACCTAAGTGATGGTCCTCTCTCAAAACATGATGAACGCAATGCACTTCCCACCAGTGCTCATTGCTTAGTGTTGCATCAGACAGAATGGCAAAGTGTTTGCGGGCTGAAGAAACACTCCTAATTCAAAAAAGATATTGTCTTCTCCAGGAAAAGACAGATGCTTAGATGAAGGCATTGCATAGGATAGATAGTTGACTATACCAAGATACAGCTAGATAAAATATCTTACTAGGAAATTTGCTTAGAGTAGACCTAACTTGAAATATAACTCATTGGAGATACAACACTTTCTCTACAGGTTGTTGAAGCAAGATGGAAAGGTCTCATGTCTGTGAAGAGATACCAAAGACTGCCTACTATTCCAAACACTAAAAAGCCCATGTGAACATTCAGAAAAAAACCAGCAGCTGAAGATTAATTTTGATCAGGATTAGACTTGTAAGACCCAGGGAGTAGGAACATGAACAGAGTTGCACTATACCACAGTGAGTTTAAGGAGTCATCCTGCCATAGCAGGCTTCTACTTCCCCATACAGAGAAGGGTGTATAAGGCTGTGCTATGCTTCCCTGAGTTGAGCTGCATCAGTGATAAGCTAATTGTGACTGCTTCTGCAGAGCAAGCAAGTGACTTCTTGATAGCCCTGTCTGGAGGCTTCCTTCCTCTTTTTTTTTTTTTTTTTCTCTCTCTTTTCTTTTTCTTTTTTTTCTTTTCTCCCCAAAAAAACAATCCACATTGGTACTTCTAGTTTGGTGAGCATGTACCTATCCAGATTAAAATAAATATTTTAGATCTTCTGATCTGGCAGATCTCAAAATACTTTCCACAGCACAGAAGGTACTTTAAGTCATTGCATCGCAATTTGTTGCTGTTTTAGCTTTCCATACATTAACACCTTGTTGCAGTGCAAAGCATCAGGAATAACAAATAACAACATCCTTCCTTCAAGGTATCTAACACATGCCAGTATATAACAGACTCAGCATCCAGCATCAGCCTTCCAGAAATTGATACAAGCAGCCTTTCTTCTTCAATTTTGTCATGCTAAGCAGATATAATTCTTTTTCTGGAGGCAAAGTTGAAGGATGCTGTTAGTGATAAAAGACAATTTGTTATGGATCATCTGCAACATTGATGCTGACCAAATAGGAACTTCAGAGGCTGCAACAGCCACTGTTTCTGTCATTTGTGTCTCCCATGCTGCCATCACATGTGGATCTCTGTTCCCCAGAGTGTCACACTTTTAATACTTAGGTTTCTGAGCTCCATGTTGGTATATATGTGGTTTTGGGCACCGTGATACAAGAAGGACATGGAGGTGCTGGAGCAGGTCCAGAGAAGGGCAATGAAGCTGGCGAGGGGTCTGGAAAGCATGCCTTATGAGGAGAGGCTGAGGGAACTGGGGTTGTTTAGTCTAGGGAAGGGGAGACTGAGGGGAGACCTTATTGCTCTCTACAGCTAACTAAATGGAGGTGGTAGCAAGGCTGGTGTTGGGCTCTTCTCCCAAATTACTAATGATAAAACAAGAGGACATGACTTCAAGTTGTGTCAGGGGAGGTTTAGATTAGATAATAGAAAGAAATTCTTTACTGAGAGAGTGGTTAGGCACTAGAATAGGCTGCTCAGGGAGGTGGTGGAATCACCATCTCTGGAGGTGTTTAAAAACTGAGTAGATGTAGCACTTGAGGCTATGGTCTAGGGGATAGAGAGCTGTTAGGAGGAAGATTGGACCTGATGATCCTAGAGGTCCTTTCCAACCCTAATGATTCTATGATTCTATGATATTTAAAGTGGAATCTAACTTAAAGCTCCTTTAACTATGTATTAAACATACTAAATAATTTATGGTGTTACACATACACCCAGACACATAATAGTGGCATAGTGTATAACAGAGAATGGTAGATTTCCTTTGGAACATGTATAGCAATCTTGCATATGAAACTTGCAAACCACTACAATCTCAAGTCATCTAATTTCCTTTATTTTCCTCTGTCGACAACATACCCCATTGTGTGGGGTACCTATTTCTGTTCAGTCAGACTTAGAGTTGATGCAATATCTTTCACTTTTTAAAAAAGTAGAGAACTTAAATATAAATGAGAGAGTCAGCTACCCATCCGGACCTAGGAGTATCATTAAAGCACCCTATGGCTTTTATAGTTGTGTACTGATGTGTATTATACATATGATGATACAATAAACTTTCAAAAATCAATAGATTTTTTCTTTTTTTCTTTTGAGGTTCCCAGGCTACTAAAAGCATACTGCTTTAACAATATCCTGCTGGCACTTTAGAATAAGTTTTTGATTTTTAGTGGTATAGATTTTATCATATGGCTTTTAGGCAGCTAGCAATATCTGGGCATTAACATTTTTGTTCAAATGACCAGAGAAAAGTACTTTCTAATATTGCTTGTTTATCTGAATAAGGATGCTCTTGTATTACCTGGTGGCTTTAAGGAGAGTGATGAGGAACATGACAAGGTACAGGAAAATTGTATGACTCTTTTAAGAAAATGGTCATCAAAAAGCCCAGGAAAGCAGTATTGTGGAAGGGAGAAACAAAGTTTTATGGGTTTTATTGTTTTGGGGTTTTTTTTGCAGCAAGAGAAAGAAGCATACAAATGTCCCTTGAAAGAGAATGGACAATTAATATTTTTATAAGGAAAGGTGAAATATATATGCATTTCCAGATATTCATGTATTTTATTAAACAAAGAAATAACATTTTTTTCTAAACTGCTGGGCATTTGGAGGTGAAAAAGTTTAAAGTTTCTTGGAATCTGCTCATGCAGCCCCAACGGGCTGACAGGCTACATGATATCTTACGGCACCCTCACTCAGTATCCTGAGATAGCAATAGATTATCAAACACATAGGTTGAGATTTTTCATCTCTTAAAATGACAGTGTTATATACTCACATCTGTGCCCGGTTCACAAGGGATATAATTCTGCAACAGACCTGCATGTGCAGCTTTACACTTTAGCAAAAGTTGCAGAAATTGTTGCTTTTAGCCTGTGAGTACCCTGGCTCTGTTCCCTGTATCTGTCAATATGATGACCGTCACATCTGCAATTATCTCAGTTTCATGACCCCTTAAGACAGAAATGCTTTGTCAGATACCACTTTTCTTTGGAAAGTTTCTAGTGAGATTCAGATCCAAACAAGTACAAAGTTAGCATGCTGAGAAAGAGCAAACACCAAAAACAGACAGCATGCACTACTTCACAAGTATGTTATCAACACACTATCCAGGAAATCTAGCATATTGACAGATAGAAAATCTCTCTCAGTTAACAGACAATTGAACAATTATTTTTCAAGAACTGACAAACTACTGAACTCTACAAGAAAAACAAAACCAAAATCAAAACAAAACAAAACAAAACCAACACCAAAACAAAACCAACAAAAACCAAAACAAAACAAATGAAAAAAACCAGAACAAAACAGCACTTAACCTGAGGCTAATGTGTGAAAAAGTGTCTGTAAGTGAACAGTCTGACAGACTACATGGCAATAAATACTGAGATAAAAATGAAAATTTCTGGATCATAACTCCTTTGAGATACACAAGGTAAACATGATGCTGAACCAATATATCAAACATACAGGACACCCAACTCAATCCAGAATATTGTATATTTTGGGTCCTGACTGGAAGCTAGGATTTTTGAGTCTTCTGAAAGATTTTTTTATGGCAGTAAAATGGGTTAAAAATTAAAAATGAGAGCATTACTTTTCCATGTGTATTCATTGACTTCTGAGACTGAATGCTGAAATGCACAGCATCACACTTCAGAGGAACTGGCTAGTAGAACAAAAAGAGTTTGGGTTTTGGTATGATAGACTATATTTATAGAAGTAGTTATTAGCTAATGACTTACACTGCAAAACAATATTTTCTTATGCTGTCTTCCATATCTGTCCTAGCACCACACCAGCTAAGTTTCTATCCTTTGTGAAATCATTTAGGAACACTATCAGCCAAGTCAATATAAAAAGTCTTGCATCCCTGCCTGAGGCCACTCTTTCTTGACCCATACTAGAAAATGAGTCAGAGAAAAGGTCCAGGTTTAAAATAGCAATTAAAAAAAACCAAAACAAAACAAAAACCAGCTGCTGATTTTTAAAATGGTGCTTCACATGCAAGTCCAGCAGAGATATAAAAAGTTATACCTGGTAAAACTAAGAGAAAAACATCCTCCAGTAACTCCTTTAACATCAGTCCGTTGAAGTGCTTTTTTTTAATCATGAGAGTGTTTCTTGCATTGTTTTGGGCGTAGTGCTAATGCCCCAAAACTAGAATATCATGTAGTGCCAACAGTAAGACTTGAGTGGCAGCAAATGTTTCTGTGTGAGGTCATCTTAATTCTCCCATTAGATGCATATGACATCCAGTTGGAAGTTTGATGTGCTGGCACTTTGTAAATTGAGAAGGACAAAAAAAAGATGGACAAATGAGAGAAAGAAAATATGCTTAAAAAATCCAAATAAACAAACAAACAAACAAAACCCAACATAGCCCAAATCCCAGCCTAAAATTTTACTGAAAAACAATAATCTTTACAAAATATAAATCATTCTGGAATAAACTACTCTTATGTGGGAGACATAAGTGAAAAACAGTGGCTCAAATCATTACCCTTTTATGGCTGTTTCTCCAAGTTAATGTTATAAAATGTCCTCAATCACATTTTTATTAAAATATTTTAAAAGATAAAACAATTTTCAGCAAGTGACAATTCCACTCAAAGACTCTTAATAGCTCTTTCAATTCAGTGCCAGCTCAAGTGTTTGTCACCTTTGGTGATAAGGATGAATATGAAAACAGGGTCCTCACAATGGGCTGCTGCTTCTCTTAGCAAGATTTGTGAGGTTGAGAAGAGTTCCTAAGAGCATTAGGGATATGTAAAAGAAGAAAGACAGAGGATTAGCCAGAGAGAATGCAAGGCTAAGATTTGTCAAGAAATGAAGCAGATGACTCTCAAGAAGACTGCAGAGCTGGGTATAATTCTGACCAAGAAGAACAGAAGTAGGAGTTTAAATAGTGAGTCAATATTTCCCCCAGCCCAGATGATAAACAGAAAAAAAAAAAAAAAAAAAAAAAAAAAAAAAAAAAAAGAAAAAAAAAAGAGAGCGAGACAGAGAGAGAAGCTTTAAAGTTAATGTATGCTGCCAAGGACCTGAACTGGGAGCAACTTGTAGGCTTTATATAAATCTTCTTAAAACCTTAGCAGAGAGTGGAACTTAAAAGGTTGGAATTATTATATATGTGAGATTTTTTTTCCCTTTGCTTGTATCAGGCCAAAAGAATTAACTGTTTAAGGGGAGTATCAGGCAGGTGGAATGAAAATTATAATATCCAATATCCTTTAAAAAAACAAGTAATTTAATTGTTCAACATGCTTAAAGTAATGAATATGTCTTAAGTTTTAGTGATTTAGGATGTTTATTAGTTCATGAGTTAGACGTTTGTCTACTATACCGTGTTTCTGCCTTTTCTAATACTACTACATCAGTTCTATGATGGCAGAGTCAAAGGCAGAAGGATGTCAAAAAGAAAACTTATCTGATATGAAAACAGCAAATTCAGTCTGAAAGTCAAAATAATTTCTAGCATAATTACCTTCAGATAATTCTTGCTCCTTCACATTAGAAATCTTAATCTGTGCTCTGATAAACTCTCCTATTGTAAAGGAATAAACACTCCATTATAGATACAAGTCAGAGCAGCCCCCATCTACCCTGACATCTCCTGGGAGTATGCCCAGATACCAATATTATCTCTCACAACACTGCTCTCAAAGCATATAAAATGGACACAGAATTTAGCCCATGTTCAATAATTAATTTTACAGTGCATACCAACTTTGTATTTCCCCCAAATATAGCTGTTGTTTTTGTTTAACAAAACCATGCATATCTCTCTATGTATGAAGAAAAGAGAATGAACCTTCCATCATTAACAGCAACTTAAATGGTTTCTTGTGTCTCCAAAGGCTTGTCCTGTTTGAAACTTAATTCCTGGAGGTTTAAGTTTGGAAACAGCCCTGGATAATGCTGGTGTTCCGTTATTCTTAAACACCAAATGGTTGAAGCTTGTGAGTTAATGAGAACAACTGTTTCTTTCCTCACCCCACAAAAGCAAGTTCTGAACCTACTGAGGTGGAAAATATTACTTGCTTTTTTTCAGTGTCAAAAGAAAAGATGGGGTAGAAAAGGGCTCTGGCTTTACAGGGATTTTCTGACCCCTCCGTCCATCTCCAAATTGTTTCAGACTTACTTAAAGTGATACAGATTAATATCTAGACTAAAATGTAATGAAGGAGTCTGACAACCTAATAAGATTCATAGAAGTAACAGTCCCTTATACTGAAGTAATGATCACAACTTTTTATAAACTTGGCTGTTGAAAAGCAGACCCAAGAACATAAAGACTTCAGAGGCCTCCAAAGCTACTGCAACAGAGAGAAGACATGTATACTCTCCACATTTTACCTGCAGTACCATGAAGGAAGGGGCCAAGCACACATTTTTTTTTTGTTTAAAGCAAACGTTTTGGAGGCTTAACAAAACCTCACTTTGCATAACTTTCCCCCTTATGGAGATATCTCTTACATTTTATTGTCATTAAGAAAACTGTGCTTCCCTTGGAAAGGAAACAGTGGGAAATGAGACAAGCTGTGAAAAAAATGTTTCCCAGTTCTTCATTGGACAGAGTGCTGTGTTCAACCAAGGATCACGCTTCTGTGACTGTAAAAAAGCTCTTTCTTATGCTACTAAATTCTTCAGTGTTAGTTCAGTGATACAGTGAAGAAAGAGATGCAGAAACCTGAGACTGACAGCTATTTGGATGCTTCTGGCTGAGAATATTGTCTTCAATAAACTCATATGTTGCTGATCTGTGAGCCATTCCTCTAACTTCCACTGACTAGTCTTTTTCTACCTATAGATCTGTTTTACAAATTCTATAAGTTGTTATTATTGGAAACTTAGATAGACTTTGTGATGATACTGCTGGTACAATAATAGAAACATAATTCAATGGAATTTTTTAACATTAATATTTAATGAGTAATGATTGCATCGTGTATTAATTCATAATGCAAGCAATATGCTAACATAGACAATGCCAAAGGAGTGGAAGAAGACATACGTTCTTCTGTCGCAAAAACTTTAGAAAAGATGTGTAACAAAACTGTATTTGTGCCATATTTACAATTGTACAATCTAGGTGATCCTGCTCTGGCAGGAAGGTTGGACTAGATGATCTTCCAAGGTCCCTTCCAACCCCTAACATTCTGTGTGATTCTGTGTGATTTGGTTTAGTACCTCTGTCCCTTTTTGTTTCAGCTACTACCAATCAAGCATACTCATAATTCAGTATAACCTAAACTTTATCTATTTGCAAGAAATGTAGGCAACAGAACACTTTTTCAATTTTTTTTTTTATTCAAAATAAATAGGAAGAATGGGAATGGAATGTCTGTTTTGCAGTAAGACAGTGGGAAAGTAAGCAAAAGGCAGTAGAAATTAAATTACTCTCTGAGGTTTCAAGTCAGATTTTATCCTAAATTCCTGAAAATCCACTCTAGATCTGCCAGTGCACTTGTCAGAATTGGCCTAATATTTTCTAGGTCTGTTTTCCTAAAACTAATTCCATATCAGCAACAGGGTAATTATGTGAATGTCCTGGTAACAACTGAAAGCTCATGCTTAGTTCTGACAAATGAGGAAAGATAAAGGTGAAGGAAAAACCAACCTTCTATAAATTCTCTTGAAGCACTGCTCCTGTATGGCATTATTTTTACCTTTGACTCTCTGGAACTTCAGGAAGTAAACACCATCTGTGAAGAAAATAAATAGAGCAGGGATATAAAACTGTATCTGGAAAACAAAGCCCTCTTCTGTAGATATGTGTCTTCAAACAACTTCTCTGATGCTTTCAACATAATTTCCATATTAATTCCAAAGAAACTGACTGTTCAGTAGAGCTCACAATCATTCTCCCACTACCTCTTACTTATCAAGTAAATAAATAAATAAAGGAAATGCTTGGGTTTGTTCTTTTTTTTTTTTTCTCAAGATGTTACAAAACATCAGAGTGTTACACAGGGTGTAGGTGTAGTTCCCTTTCATTGCATGCATGTTTTGCCTCTCTTCTGGAGAAATGTCCTTTTTCAGGTAAAGTAGAAGTATATGGCATACTGCTTATATTTATTGACCTTAATGGTGTTGTATATACTTACAGAGGAAAAATATAACAAATTACAATTACAGGATATATTTCTTATACCTACAACAAATAATAGAGAAGTAGTCAGAGTAACAGTAACATTTCCTTTATGTTAAGAATAGAAAACTGGTAGTCAGTAGCTTGTTGTTCACTGACCTGCAATAATTTAACTGGCATATAGTGATATTTTTGCCTCAAAGGGTTATTCTTGAATGCCACATTAAATTGCTGTGGCAAACTACAGATAGCCTAGAAATACCCCAAAGCCGGCTGCGTACGCCACTCCAAATACACACACTGCTATTCAATCAAAGCTACATCAAATTCAAAAGGGCAATCTGATCCACTTTTTTTCCTTCTCTTGCCCTTTATAATACTCTCTACTGTTTTCTTGGTCTACTGATTGTTTTCTTGACATGCTTTATTCCTTCCCCTGGCCTGTCTGTTATTCTCTGACATTGTTTTCTTACTAGTAATATATGAAGTTACACTGAGCAGCAATGCTTTGGTAGTATGAGTTGTTTTCTCCTTAGTAGAAATTTTTACTTTTTTTTCCCTTTTTTTTTTTTTTCCTTCCTCTTCTCTCCCCCTCCACTGACACTGTCTATCCACCCATCAGTGATTTCAGTTTGAGAAGGAAATCCATAAAATAGCATGATCTCCCATATTATCTTCCTGAATCCTGCCTAAAAGAGCAAGCACTGGAGTAACATTTGGAATATAATGTTATAACACCATTTTCCTCAAATTCTTTTATTTTATCTTTGTTATTTACAGAAGTCTGAGACATGCTTTAAGCTAACGTTGCCATGGTGTTGTCTCAGAATAGGTCTGGCATCCTCCCAAAGAGGTGTGTGGGTAGCTCTTTTCCTGAAGTTTAAAGATGCACCATTGACATTTTTTTCCCTCATGGCCATTTCAAATAAGCAGAGAAGAACAACCAAACCATCAAACAAGGTTTTATTGAGCAGAGGTCAATGCAACATCTGACTTGTGTATATTATGCCTGGATAAACACTGATATATTCAGCATGGGTATATTCTGATGCTGCCATTATAATTTCATGTATTTTACAAACAAAGAGCTCATAAATCAGAATTCAGGGATTAGCTGGGCATGTGGGTTTGTTTTTTCTTTTTGATGCAGATGGTTAATCTTTCTGAAGATGGTTCTGATTATCTTGTTTAGCTGATCCTTCTCACCTGTACTTAACCAACATACATTTTCACAAAAATGTTGTTCACCTTCCCTACCCTGGAATTTTAGAATTTAGTATACTTTTAAACATAACTATTTATCATAATATTGTATTAATGAAAAAACGTTAACAGTTTACAGCATTCTTACAGAATACTTACTTTTTTTTTTTTTGGTAATACATTAAGTTCTCAAAAGCTGTTGTGAACATTTTAATTTCATGACAAAGCCCATGAGTTTCAGTCCTATTTTCTGAAGTGCTTCACTTAATATTTTTGATAAAACTGTATTTTAATAGAAAACCCTCTAGGTTATAGTGCTTGTTAAAATATGTCAAAATAAAAATCTAGCAAAGACAAGATCATAACCAAACCTTTACTGCATAAAATTATTCACTCCCTTATGGCTTGTGCATTAAAATAGCTACCTATTTTTGCTATTCAATCTAATTATGCAATAGCTACCTAGGAAATGTTTTTCACTGAGTAAATTGTTAGGGAAAGCAATCATTTGCTACTACCAGCATTTTTGTCCTTGGTGCTGGTTTATATTCTTGTCTAAAAATAGAATTTATAACAGAATTAATGTAAGGATATCTTGCCATGAAAAAAACATGTATTAATCTGAGAACTGATATTTTAATATTTGACTTCTACTGTTTTAACATTTGACCCTTGTGTTTAAATATCAGCTGCCTCACCTGACTATAGTGATTTCAGACTTAGCAAAAAAAGAGAATGGTTTTAATAAGAACTGAAGATTGGAACCTCTTTTTTAAAAATAGGGGTGTCTGAAAAAAAGGGGAAAATGTATTTTTCATATTAATGGAAGTAAAATTTAAAAATTCTGAGGTCTGTAAACATCACTTTGAAAGCTGCTGATAGTGAAGATGACATAATCACAAAAATCCTCCCTGCATTTGTATTCATAAGGTGACAGGTGAGTGAAACACTAAAAATCTTGTGGGTTTTTGATTATTTTTACTGATGTCAAAAGTTATGTTAATTTTACATTAGCTTACTTCTAGCTTTTATGCACTTCAGTATTATCACTAAATGCTGTTGCTAGAGGCAACCGGCACTAAACGCACTCTTACCTATCTTCTTTCTCTTCAATAGTGCCCCTCCTGTATGTTGGTTCTTTTAAGCATTTTGGCTGGTTGAAGAGTATTCTGGAAGCCAAGTATTGGTCTGTGTATGAGCACTCAGAATCTAATTAAGGAGTTCCCAAATCACCCACCTCTAAAGGCAGGAGTAAATCTCAGAAAAGATGCACTCTGATTTTGCTGCAGTTCCTACTGGTTTAAGCACCCACATTGAATAGGAACTGCATTTCCCCAGAGAAATGAGGATGCAAACCTCTGTGCAGCTGCTCTCAGAGGCTTTCTTGATCAATTTAAGATCCTACAGAAAGATAAAACCCAACTTGTGGCAATTTTCTCTACATAGTGTAGATAATTTGGGTGGTTTTTTCATGTTCAGATTCAGGACAGAACTTAATCTGTATTGGAGCCTGCAGCACTGGACAAAACAAGACAGAAACTTTGCAGACAGACTATTGAAAGAAAATAAGAGAAAATGCACAAAGAAAAGTTTGCTCAATATTCGATGGTGCAACGAAACATAAAACCTGTTCATACGTACAAATATCCTTGAAATTAAGTGGCTGCTGATGGACAGGTCTTCTTGATAGGGGCATTCAGCATAAAAGGTTGAATTGCTTTATCCATTTAACTTTTCAGATTACAAGTTTACAAAGCTTATTTTTATTTCCCAGAAACTTTTAATCTCCTTACAACTTGCACTGCCTGATCAGATAATACTGTGATGCCAGAGCTCAAAATTTCTTTCATAAGTTTTGAAAGGTTTTCTTGGTTTACAAAGCAAAAATGCAGGAGTGTACTAGGTGTAGGTGGCAAGGAGCAGGCAGTGGGGGCACTGCATGTGTGCTATCTGTGAGAAGAGACCAGGGGCTGCTCCATGCCAGTCAGTTCCAGTCAGCTCCATAATAGCAGAAAACACTTTTTTGCTTCTCTTGGCATTGTAATTAGAGTGATAAAAGTTTGATAACAGATCTATGACTTTAAAGGAAGACACAACATGGAGGTATCTGCAAAAGGTATTTAGGTTGTCATACAGTTTTTCAGTGGTCCTAAAGCAACAGTGACAGCATGTTGTATGGCTGCAGCTCTGTACCTGTTCTTGCAACATTTCATTTGGAAATAGAAAGGAAAAGTTCATTCTTAATTCTAATAATTTAATTTTCTTCCTTTGCAGTTTTTCATAATTGAAATCTGATCAACAGAAAAATGGTATTGAAAAAGTATGCATCTAATAATTCAGTTCAAATCACTGCTTTCTTGTTACCTCACTGTGTGGTCTTTTGAAAAATGAATGCTGCACATTAACATCTACAACAGAAACTTCTAACTACCTAGAAAAGACTCAAGAACTCTATTGGTCCCCAGAAATTATTACAAAAGGAAAATCAAAGAATCAAATGTTCAACGCAAAGTGTTGGTACTCATCCTACTTCCAGTTGCCTAACTCTAACCAAAATGTTTCTAGTCCAACTTTGCAATCAATTGAAGAACACCCAATTCTGTTTCAAGGAATGATCATCTGCAGTAATTAGTACTGTAAAATTAAATACAACTTTTCAAAACACAAAGCTTTCTTCTGATTGAAATTTTTTGTTCAAAGCTCACAATTGCATTTTCATTTTTATATGTCTGGTTTTAACTACCTACAGTGATATTCAGTTCAGCAGAAAAAATGCCCACATTTAAAAATCAGAGCTATTTCAAATTCTAACAAAAGAAATATTACAAATAAGCTTAATAATACAACTCTATACTTTTTAATTCACACAAGTATCTTTGACTGATTTTAGTGGCACTCCTTATGATGTCAAGAATCTCATGACTTGGATATTGCAGGTCATAATGTTGTCAGCTCATTTAAAATGCATGTTAGGAATCTGAAACAGTTTCCAAACTACATTTTGGAAAGGAATATTTTCTAAGGTGCATTTTAAACTGTGTTATTTTTGTTACTTCTCAGAATTAAAAATGTTTTAGAAATGTGACAGCACAAAAGTATGAGCTTTCTGTTATCCAGTAATTATAAGATTTTTAAATTAAACTATAATATTGTCCAGTACATCAGGAATAATTAGCCTGTAGTTATAAAAAGAAAACTGCTATATAGTTCATGATGAAAAAATATCTTGAAACTGTGTGAAATATAATGAGCACTGTGCACTGAAGAGCAAGGTGGCCTTGACTGCAGTGTTTAATTACTTAGTGTTTCTAGAATAATAGCAAATGGACTAATTTGTTGGGTTTTTTCTTTCTTCTTTTTTTTTTTCCCCCTTGATAAGCATGTACCTTTGTCAACAGTTCTGTTAAAGAAGGCAGGAAATGTCTTTTTTTTATTGGGCTGCATTTTTTGTGATGCTTCTTAGTTTATAGGGGAGTTGTTCTTGTGTAGAATAACATATCTATCAGAAAGATTTTCAGTTCTGTGTCTACATATAGTCACACACCTTGCTTTGTTTTGTATCTCATCTGAAGCAACTGCTTTCTGCTCCTTCAGACATGCAGGTTTCCTTCCTATGGAAATTACATAGAGTGGTAAGTGGGGCTTTCTGTATGCCCCAATATTACCCCAGTTTGGGGGCAGGATATTATCAGGACATGGAAGCTGTCACAAACTTTGTGCTCACCAGTCTGGATACAGCCTTGGGTATCTAAGGACTGCAGATAAGTGCTGAGACCTTGAATTTGATTTGATATTCTATTGGAAGCAATTGCAAAGAGCAAAGGACGAGCTTAATGTGCTCCTGGTAGCAGTGCTGCTAAGGAGACGTGCAGTTGCATTCTCTATTAGCTGGAGTTTCCCAAGTGCTTTGCTGCTTGGGAGAAAAAAAATTCAAGGCCACAAAGAAATAATGTCCTTTTAGGAAATGTGTACACAGACACACAGTAGCTATTCATCCTGGAGACTCAGTCACAGCAAAATTTCCCATATTTTTCCACTAAGCATAATTTCTTCTACTGAAGTATTTTTAATTTAACCTTGTATTTTTTGACTTAAAAAAAAAAAATGCAGTGACTAAACCCACTGTTTTCTGTTTACCATTTCAAATAGTTTCTAGTTAAATCTTTGGAAGCATCAGAAGAAGACTGAAATGTCTGATGAAATTAATAGGTAAGATTGAGTGATTGTTTTCATCTAAGAGTGATGTCATTGCTACCCATGTAATTGTTTTGCAGTGTGTGCTCCTTGGACAGCTGCAAATGGAAATACACTGCCCAGCAGGATCACAAGGAATAAGGAATGAATCTCAGAGGAGGTGAATGAAGGCCCTTCATGGAGTCATGATATATTAGGTAATTTCTCATTTTCACAAATACTTGACAGAAACCCAAACAAATCCATATAAGTAACCACAAGACAGTTCTACCAAAGTCATTCCAGTACTCTGATTTTCCTTCTGTGTTTTATTTCTCCTGACAGCAAACTAAAATAAACCCAAACCCATTATGTCAAAAGAATGCACTCAGAGCTGCTACCAGCATGGTGGTTAGACAGAGGAAGGGAGTTCAGCAGAAAGCAGAGAAAATTGTAGGTGATTTGAGATGTGAAACTCTATCAAATTTAGCATATATATGCAGAACAAATGCCTTTTCTATATTTGAAAGCATAGAATGTTTACTTTTTAAATTACGGTAATATAAGCATTGAGTTACTGTACTTGTAATCTCCAACCAAGATGGAAATGTTTTGGAGACAGAAGACAAGTTTTGATCAGTAGTCTAGAAAAAAAAAAAAAACAAAAAAAACCTCAAGCAAAAAAAAAATCCCCATTAACTAGTGTTACTGTTCTTGCAGGTCAGAAATATCTGCATTTAGATTTACAATGATTGCCTTTGGGTTAGAGAAAAATAAACCATCACTCTTTAGCTAATATAATGTTGCTCTTCAGCCTGTCAAAGTTCAGTACACATTGACCAGCAGGCTATTTGGTGTTGAACCTATCAAGCTCAGAAATCGAGAGTTTCATCTACCAGGTGACAAATGATAATGGAAAGGAAGAGGATCACAAACAAACCTCGGAAGAAAAGTAGCTGACACAGAGAGTGAAGTCAGCACTGACATCTTGGCAACCGTATGCTTGCAGCAAAAGTGAAATCAAGACCTTAACTGCAAAATTCTTCATTCATTCCTCAAACATGTCATGGAAATATAAATAATCTTAATAATGTGTAGATTTTTTCTTTTACTGTTTTCATCAGTTGATCTAGAACGGATTTTAGAATACTGTTCTTCATCTTACATTTTCTAATTTTGCTTTCTATTCTAGAAAACCAAAATACAATCTTGTTTCTGCCACCCACAGTCTCCTGAAACATTGTGTACACCCATTAATCCTGAAATCATGGTCATGCCTCAGTTTTGTGTTTAGAAGGAAGCTATTAATATATTCACATTCCTTAAAAGAGCATTTGTAGCTTACCTTCATTCTCCCTTTTAACTTACCTACATATTTTCTTCAAGTTTCATTGAGTCTTGTTAGTTTCTCACAAAGATCACCTAAAACAGAGATAGGTAGAGATAAAACATACCATTATTAAATAATTCTCCATAATAAAATAATCCAGAAGACTGGTACAGAGATTGACTTCTCCTGTCAATAAGAAGATCATGAGATAACTGACAAATGTGAAGATATGTGGTAAGAAAAAAAACCAACACGACAAACAGAACAGACCATGCTTATGCTATTTGATACTCACAGACTTCTCTCACACCTCTGCTCCATGCTGTTAGTCAGTAGCTCCTTTGCTCAAAGGTTTTCTTTACTTTCCCCAGCTGTGCACCTGTGAAAAGTCCTGCATGCTCATTAATCCTGCTCATTAATTCTGCATTTTCATAAATCTCAGCACTAATTTCATATTGCTAAAAAGTTCATAATATGAAAAAGTAAGAATCTAGTAATAATGTGTTGTTTTGTTTTGTTTTGTTTTTTTAAATCTTTAATATGGACAAGGCTCAAGCTTCTCAATGACTAAAATACTTCCTAAGAGAGCTTGAGTTATGTGAATATGTATTAATTTTCTGCAGATACTGGGGGAATGCCTGCAGTTAGAATGACTCCCAGATATTACAAAACCAAATTAAGTAGAAAGGTGTTGGTTTTCTATGGCTTTGATTGTGTGGTGTGGTTTGTAGCTTCACAGAATGACTAAGGATGTGATTCCCATCATGGCCTGGGCATAATGATGGTGTCATTACTTAGCAGGAGTTGCTCAGCTGAAAGCTGAGTACAAATGTCATTCATTATTTGTAGAAATGTGTACACAGAGGTGAGGAAAAAATGTATCCCCCATAATTTTAAAATCATGAACATAATATAATTAGAGATTTAAGGCAGTGCCTTGAGAGCACATCTATGGTGCATGGGTGAATAAAAGGTTCAGTAAAACAAGTAGCTTATTGGCAAAAGCGAATGTGTTTGCTGTTAAGTCACAAAAATTTTGATTAATGTTACTGCAACCTCCCATGTTTCCACTTCGATGTTATTTCAAATATGACACTGAGGACAATGAAACATGTTGCCCTTAAATTGCTTCTTTGATTGACTTTCATTGTGATTAATATTTTCTCTGTGGTAACCAATCAGACATTAGAAGATAAATTCTCTCCACTATCGTCTTCAGTATAGACACTTAGGGGAAAATTTCTTTTGAAAAACATGGTGGAGAGAGAGGTTGCATTTGTTTGGTGTTTAATATGGAAAGTATAGAATTTGGGATCCCTTTCCAGGAAATTATCTGCATTATTTTTGACAATAGATTTAATGACAATACTTAATAAAAAATTAATGCGTGCTTTCTAGTTCAGCAAATCAGCACAAAATATATTATTTTATTTGAAGATTACACAGCATTTCCCCACTTTTCTTTCTCTGTAAGTATCGTGCTAAACTACTCAGAATGTAAGATAGCTGCGATGATGGTAGGTGGATCTGTTTGCTATATGATGGGGGAAAAAGCCATGTAAATTCTAATAATCTCTGACTTCAAGGCTTTCAGGGATCCATTTTTTGGTGTTTGGTTTGGATTTTTTTTTTTTCCCTCTTTTTTTTTTTTAATATGTTCCTCTTCCTCATCCCCACTTTTAGCCTTTTTAGCTAGGGTTAAGGATCAACTGTCTTACCCTACTAGCACAAGACAGATATCCGCCTTTGTGCTAGTATCTTACTACACCATTTTTTGTGCTGTTAATCAAAACTAAAAGCAGGCACTTTGTTGCCAGAGTCCAGGTTTTTATCACAAGACTTCTGACATTTGCTGTTCCTACTTCAAAGCCTCACACTGTGAAGAGGCAGATCTGTGGGACAGGATCATGCCAATTTGTCTGGTGTGGGTGGTGACACTGTGTCAAGCTGGTGGCTAGGAGCAGTGTTGCCCTGAGATGTATGTGAGCCTCAAAATGTCATCCTTTTACCTGTAGGGTTAGTGATTTTCTACTGTGTGGCAATGCTGTAACTCCTTACTCCAAGAGCAGTCATGAACAGGTATAATGGAGCCATAAGGCTCTTCAGAACCTGATCATTCCTCCCTTATCACTGTGCTTGAGATTCATGACCTTATTAGTGCCTGCAGGGTGTGAGCCAAAACCTCTCGAGCAGAGGTAGCTGCTCAGAGGCACTGACTGTAGGTGAGATCACTGGAGCCTTATGTGTTTTTGATCTGGGTCATTTGATAATCTCTACCGAACAAATATTTTTATTAATAAAGCTACATATACAAATAGAGGAATGAAGAATGATGCCGATATAAAAATGAGCAATATAATACAAAGGCAACTTTTTTCAGACCTACAAGCAGAATTGTGTTACTAAGAATTTATAACAGTACAGGTTTCTGTTTTATTAAAACAAGCATTAGTATGAGTGCCTGCATGCTGAATGTTTGTAAAATGATATAATTTTCAAGGGTGCACCATTATACTCCAAATGCTAATATTATTTTAAAAGAAACCATATTGCTTTTAACATTTTCATTATGTATAGAAGTCATAATGAGACACAAAGCTATGTTTTCTAATAAGTCTCTTCTCCATTTTCTCAGGGCAGACTTTTAAATACTTATAAAATAAGTGTTTATGTTCCAGAATTTTACTTTGACAATGCAAAGTTCATTAGAGTTGAAGGAGAATTTAATTCAAAGCCTGGGAGAAAAATGCAGTTGGTTTACAGCCTTAGCTTTTGTTGTACCTTACAGGAATCTATGATATCTGTTTTCACCTTCCTCTGCTTGTTTCTCTGATCCCCATCTGAAAAATGACTAACCCAACAAAGCGCCTCACCAGTGTGGCAGTGAAGTGATTGGTGTCTATTCATGGAAAACGCCTGAAAGCTGTAACTGTCCAAAAGTGTACCGAGTATCAGATTTGTAATCCTGCTCTGCTGACAGCTTAACTGTTGCTTCTGAAAAGGAGTTTGCAGCACAGAGAGAAGGAAAAGGCCTCACAACAAGCTGCACAATCCTACATTATTTACTACCTATCTGTATAGCACAGCTTCAGCTGGAAGAGAGAGTTAGGGCTGAGAGATGCATACTGCTGCTGTGAGAAATGTAAATAAGATTAGAGTTGCCAGTCCCTGCTGAGAGGTAAATTTCTTTTCCAGAAGCTGAACACACCTTTTCTTTGAAACAGCATCTTTGTTTGTGGGAACTGTTAGTCTGCATCCGTCTGCCACACTTAAACCCTGGACCTTGTAAATAATCTCTTCTCATTGAGTGCAGCTATGACAGAAAATGTAATGTCTCCTTGTTCTACATGTCTAGGAAGCAATCTTCCCTTGGCAGCAAACTTGTGGTCTGTCAACCTGAGTTCCTTTTCATTTATATACTTATTTTGCTTAGCACAGATGAGGGTGAAAAGGGGAAGCACAAGGGGGAATTCACGAAGTAAACAAACTGTACCTAACAGCTGGGATGATCAGCTTGTGAGTGCAGATAAAAGATGTCTTCTGCTGCAGCTTTTCTGATGTGCTATAGCTGTTCCTGCACTGCTGACAGGATTCATGAGCTAATGGATGAATCAGATGTTGGACATACCAGTACAATCTGGGTGGGATAAATGTTTGAGTTGATAGAGCTATCACAACTGGCCAGTTGCAGGAATTCTCTGTTTGAGGATGTGATTTCAGATCTAAAATTCGCTATGGATACCCATGGCCATACTCCAGTATCCTCTCCAAGTGGCTAATGTTAAAGGCTAGTCAGACTTCATTTAGATCAGAAAATTCTTGCCAAAGGGGATAATATAGTAGTTCTCTACTAAATGCAAATTCTGGCTTGAGTTTTTACACAGGGTGTACCTTTCTGCCTTTTCACTGAAGAACAGTGTGTTTCCAAGCAATCTAAGAGAGATCACCACTCTCCTAAAATACAGCATCATGCTGAAGCTGTTATGCTGAATCTGAAATGTGTAATAAATAGACTTAGTTTGATGACATTTCAGGGAAGATGGCAGTAGTATGTTTGCCTTCAGGCTTTTTGGGAAAAAAAGGATTTGTAATTGCCTCCCAAGATGCTTGTTTGAGGAAAATTTGTATTTAAAAGTCAGGCATGCCAAAAATTTTACACACTGGAGACTGACTTACAAATACTTAAATTATCAGTCAACACAATGGGAATCTATACTCTGCAACCTGTCAAATACTTTGCCTTTACCACAGAAACAGATATTGAAGGAATGGAGAGAAAATAACTAATGGTTGTTATAAGTAATTGCTACTGGAAACACTTTTTTTTTTTTTTCTCTGTGAGCCCTGCAGGAAACGAATAAACTGTGAAACTTTGCAGCTACTCCCACCCTAGCAGTGTCAAATACCTAGACCAGAGCTTGCCACCTTTCCTACCAAAGCAGGCCTTGAGATTTGGCTATGAAGCCATGGAAAGCCCTCTTCTTTCCATGCATCTAAATGTATGCCCAGAGTCTTTATTGAGCAGACCTGGCTGCAAGCATTCATCCCATCCATAGCTGTATATGCCTCTCTAACATAGTCAGATGCTGATCTCTCTCCTTGTGCTTCAGTGCACAGCATAATCCTTGGCTTACACGCATACATGCCCATCACCATGTTAGCCCTGTCAAACAAGCTGCTTCCTCTTTGGCAAGGGGTCTGAGACCCTGGAGTCTCATCACAGTGCCACATCCAAGAGCTCAAAAAAGCCAGCAGGCTTTTAGACCGTGAGTGACCAGGAAAACTCACATAGCCTGAAGCAGACTTCCCACCTTCTTGCTGGGACAGCTGTTCTAGAGAGAATATGTCACTTTAGCCACTCCTTCTCCAGCCTACCTGGAGCTATGGCTTAGATTGTAGTCCAGCTTGGGGAAGTCTCTTGCTGAGATATTTAAAGATGCAGAGCAGTGTTTTCCACAGAAAGCTTGCTTTCTGCCTAAGGCCATGAAAATGTTGCCATTAACTTCTGTCCATGTTCTGAATATTTATGAAAGGTTAGATTTAAGATGTGATAACAGCTTCTGAGAAGTATTGGAATTGCTCGCACTAGTCAAAATCACTTCTTACCATAGACATTGTGCCTATTGTCCATTTTTCCACGCTCAGCGAGTGGTCCTGCCTAAATCATCAATGGACTGATCTGAAGTAAATTTTTTTTTTTCTTCTCAGAGTGAGATATTATAGAATCATAGAATCACAGAAAGGTTTGGATTGGAAGGGACCTTAAAGATCATCTAGTTCCAAACCCCTGCCATGGGCAGGGATACCTCCCACTAGACCAGACTGCTCAAGGTTCCATCCAAGATGGTCTTGAACATATGCAGTGATGAAATATCCACAACTTCCCTGCACCACCCAGTATCTCATCACCCTCACAAAGAAGAACTTCTTTCTAATTTCTAATGTGAATCTACCTTCTTCCAGTTTGAAACTATTACCCTTGTCCTATCACTAAGCCCTTGTAAAGTCCCTCTCCTGCTTTCTTGTATGCCCCCTCCAGATACTGTAAGGCTGCAATAAAGTCTCCCCGGACGCCTCGCTTCTCCAGGCTGAACAAGCCCAACTCTCTCAGCCTGTCTGTGTAGAAGGAGGTGTTCCAGTCCTCTGATCATCTGCTTGTCCCAACTCTGGACCCACTCCCGCAGGCACATGTTCTTCTTGCACTGGGGGCTCCAGACCTGGACACAGTACTCCGGGTGGGGTCTCACAAGAGCACAGGGGCAGAATCACCTCCCTCGACCTGCTAGCCACAGATCTTTTGATGCAGCCTGGGATACAGTTGATATTCTGAGCTGCACTCACACATTATTGGCTTACGTTGGGATTTTCATCAACCAGCACACCCAAGTCTTTCTCATCAGGACTGCTCTCAATCCATACCCTACCCAGCCTGTATTAGTGCTTGGGATTGCCCAACCACACAAGATACATTATCACAAGATGAATTTTCTGTTCTGAGAATTGCTATGTATTCATATATGAAATACTTATCCAACAGATGTCTAACCCTGCAGGCTTCTGCGTACCCACCAGGTCATCCAGATAAATGGGTTAATGTTTTTGCCTCTGCGAGTCACACAATGTCCCCGAATCCACGGGGAAGTCAAAGCCGAATGAGAGTAATGAAGAGCTGCAAAACAACCATCATCCCCTTTTTGCACCAAACAAGAAACCTCTTCCCAAAGGTAAAACCCGGACGTGCTCCCCCCTGCCCCCCGGCTTGAGATGCTTGCATCTCCAGCTGCCTCCCTCAGGTCTGCGAAAGCACCTGAAATCCGCATTCTGAGGAGGAAGCGGCCGCAGAGCCCCGGCCCCCGGCCCGCCCCCCGGGGTGTCTTTTTGCCCCGGGGAGGGACCTGACTGCGCGCCTCGGGGCGTGTGCTGCTCGCGCTCCCGCGCGCAGCCCCCGCCAGGTGGAGCAAGAAACCAAGAATATCACCTTCCCCACTTCCCTGGTTTGGTGGTTGTTAGGGTTTTTGTGTTTGTTTGGGGGTTTTGTTTTGGGGTTTGGTTTTTAGATAGTGGGTTATTTTGTTTGGTTTGTGGTTTTTTTTTTGTGGTTGGTGTGTTTGTTTTTTCTTTTATTTGGTTGGTTTTCTCTTCTTTTGTTTTCCCCAACCTTAATTTTGCCTTTCCTCAAACCCAAGTTTCAACACAATAATGAGGCAAATCGGGAGGATGATGTCTCATTCTCATTGAGATTACCGTGAGAGCAGGTAATGCTGTCTGTGGTTTGCAGCTTGTCACCGATAAAGGGGGGCTGTGGGTGTGTGTTCAGAAAGTAGGAAATGGAATGAGTTGCATAAATTCTCCCTCTGTGCTCATACCAATTGCAGCAAGAAAATAAAACTTTAAAAAGGCAGGTCACTCTTTTTACATGAGTGGGGAAAAAGTTTGGAAAATCTGCTCATATACACAGCAGCATAAAATTCACATTAACATCTCATTAAGTCTAAATGCACTTAGGGACTGATCCAAAGGCCATCAAACTCAATGGGAGACTTTCCATTGCCTTCAAATGGGATTTGAATCATGCTGTTAGTGATTGGCAAAATCTTCTATTATCAAAACAAAACAAAAAACCCCTCCTGACATTACCTAAAAGGCTATAAAAGCATTTCCATTGCTTGTTCTGGGAAATCCCCTTTACGGCTGATCAAATGTAATCACAGCAGCCACCTCTGTGTGGTGAAAGCTTCCTATTAGGCTAGCAACAAGGTAGCTGAGGTATGAATGCAAACACCACCACGTGTTTACAAAAATTGGAATGGAAAGCTCATTTTTGATCACAGTGAATTATCTATAATAGTAGAGGTAAACCTGAAGTGATCAGAAGTTAATTTAAATGCTATGTAAATACTGTTTAAAATGGGGGAGAGATAAAAGCAACTGAAATCTAGCTCAGGAAAAGCTTATGCCTGCTGTGATATTTTACATAGGTCTGGTGTCCTAACATGAACTAAAGTAACTTAAACTAAATTCACTAAAGTAGACTTTATAGTCAAAAGCAAACCAGTTCATTGTGCAGTGTCCTTTAGAGGTCTCAGTACAGGATATTATCATGAATTACTCTATTTTCATTCGCAGAGATGAGTAAGAGTACATGTATTAAAAAAAAAAAAAAACAAAAACAAAAACGTTACCTGTCTTGGGAAGCTTCCTTGATCTCCATTTACTTTTTAAAAATACTGCTTCTAGGAGAGACAATCTGGAGGAGAAGCTTCAGATGAGTAGGTTTCTTGTTCAGCTGGCCTTAGTCAGGACTGTGTCATTCAGCTGATGGCAGAGATGGGCCTAGAATTTCCTGTGTATGTTTAAAAAACAAATGAAATGAAATTACAAATCACTTATTTTTTGTCCCAAATAGTTTAAATTTGAAACAGATATATCAGGTTTGGATGAGTAGAATGCTATTGAAGTTTTGAAAGACTTTCCTAGTGTTCCTTCTGCTGTGAGATTTTCAATCTCTTTTTCTTTGTTATCTCTAGTATTCCTTTGGCTTCTTTCACTGTGTTCAGCATCTCCTTCTTGATGCTTAGCCCAAATAGAGTGGTGGGAGACTCCATCTTCAGGTATCTCCATGTCTCTGGTAAACTGCCTTCTTATTCCTCATGCCTGAAAGGAGTCAAACCAAAAAACAGTTTAAACAGTCTCCTAGTTTTTGAGTGCTAAAAAACCTTGGATCTGAGATGGGGTAGAGATGTTCTTGTAAGATTTTCAACTATTAAAATATTGCCAACAATGAAATTTCACTAAAGGAGAAAGGAAGGTATAGATCTGCCCAAAATGTATCTGTTTATCTGATTAATACCTGCAACAGTTATGGCAGACACTAATTTTAACATGATATTAAAGTTAACTGGCTAACGAGAAAGGAATTTCTGTAGAGAGTCATGTAGCTAATAGGCTTCCTGGTAGCACTGATTTTATTTCTACGTTTATTCTCCTGTATCTCTCTAACCTCCATTTCCCTTATTCTCTTTTTGGTCTTTGAGGTGTAGATAGAATTGCTGCCTTGCCCCTCTCCCACTTTAGTGGCTTACCTTCATAAAGACTGAAAGGGTCTTGTAACAAGAAACAGTATATATTGAAACATATATTAAAACACTATTCACTGATTTTCAGCATCTGTTCATCCCAACAGAGGTCAGAAATCTTGTCAAGTACTTTGGAGAAACTGCTAGAAACTGCTAATCTTATACAATGTCCCCACACATTCAAGTAGAAAAGTGCTGCAGGGTAAAAAGATCAAACTGTCATCTGGAGTTGGGATTGTATTTTCACCTGTCTTTCTTGGTCTGATTGCACATCACCTCAGCTTTCTTACAGTTAATTTCTTCTCACTCCTTCTTGAGTTGAGTGGAGTTTGCCATCGAATACGGCAAAAGCAAAGTGTTTTGCAAATGTTTCTTCCTCCCCCTCTCACCTCCTATTAGTCATTAAAAACAATGAAGAAACCATCAGAAACAATATTTTGTTGTTTATGGATAAACTATTGATTTTGGGTTTATAGCCCTGGAAATGTGTCAACTCTGGAAAACCAAATAGGAATCATCTTAAGTCTAAGATATCTCTTTGAACCACATCTCCACACCACTTTCTCACTGCACTTACTGAAGCAGTGTGACCCCCTTATACATCACAGCACCAAATCACTGCTGAGATCACCACCTGGGTCCCCAGCCCTGACAGGTGCTTGCTGAAAGGAAGCAGAGCCAAGGTGCTACCTCCACAGATAAATAGAGATGCTGCCACTTTTATTTGTCATCACTGGAGGAGGCCCGAAGCTGAAGTGGAGATTTCTGTGGAGAACACTTGTGGATTTAGGTGTTGGGTGCTCATGTGGAAGATTAATTCCTTTTATGGATCAGGGCATTGGTTAGAAGCTAACTAAATTTTACACTGTACTTTGAAACCAGGTACTTCATGGCTTTATTTTCTGTTCATCTGTGAGAGGCTTACCTTTACTTTTAAATCTGTAAGGCAAACTGTTTAGACAAATCAGGATTTTGCCTAGATTTTTAGTTCCCCTGGAAGAGCACTTCATTAAAAATAATAATAAACAAAGAATGAAAATGCAGCAACATCTAAATTCATCCTGTTAACAGAACAGAATGAGTCTGTTGCTGGTTAGAGAAATTAGAAAACTGATCATTTCACTGCATCTTTTAAACATCAAATTGAAATAGATTGAATTGCAAAAAGACCACAAACATCTTAAATGCTGCTATTGCTCTCTGCTGTGGCCATCTGAGTACAGGCTGGGCATTTACAACTATAGTAATATTAAATGAGAAACTGATTGCTTGACTGGGATGACAATTCCATCCTCTCAGGTTGTAGACATTTTCTCTCATGGAAATGCAGCACTGATCATTCTTGCTGTTACCTGTATTTAATGTGAAGCACCCAACTCTCTTGTAATTTTATTCAGTTTCTGGTTGTGCTGGCAAACATACAGGATATTCACATAACATACAGTGTCTAAATTTCACCCCTTGGGAAGTTAATCTATGCCTTCCATGGTTAGGTAGTAAGTTCTGCTTACTTTTACACTTCTGGAGAGCCTTTGGATGTCAGATTATTTGTACTTAAGTAGATCCTCAACTGCTTCTTAAGGAGAAATAAATACCATTATCCACAGTAGTACAAAAAGGAGAGGTGATCTATCTAAGTCCATTCTTTGAGACAATTTAGCTTGAGAGGCCTGATAACATAAACACCCAACAGCAGACTGGCCAACCTCCAGGATTTTTATTAAAAAAAAAAATAAATCAAAAAATGATGACAATGACTTCATACATATTTTTTGACTTGGCTCATAGTTTCTGAGCATGATGAATACTCATGCTTATTTGAGCTGAAGAGCAAGAAATTTCCTCTGTTTTAAATTTCAGTTGATAATCTAGCAGTTTGACAAACTGAGTCTAAGATTTGTAGAGACATTAGGAAGTAGCGTGAAACATTGGCAATAGCCATCAGGCTTGTAGAGGCTTTGAGCCGTTTTTCCCATAACAGAAACAATGAAGTGAATGAAATAATATAGTGATCAATGAATTAAACCTAATCAGTGACCTTCAGATTTAATGCATGAGAAGTTTTTAGTCTCAGATGGAGAAGATAAAGGATGTGTAGGGTGAGTGGGTAAAAAGTGCTGTGGACTGTCAGTAAGTGCCTTGCTAAAAATCCCATTGCTTTAGCAATGGGGCAAATAACTGAATCACATATGATTCAATGGCACTTGTACCCACTCAAATCATAATTAACAGCTTTGTTCAATCTTGATTAAAGTATATGAATATCATTTTCTATATTAACATTTAATATTAATTTATAATTAGACATATGAAACATTAAGTCCTATGAGCTAATCAGTATATATTTTATTCATTATAAAAAGAATGCAAATTACTTACAGGAGCTTACATGCAGACCCAAATGTTGCTCTCATCAGTCAGACTTGTTATCTATGGATATAATTGTTTGGAGGTAGTTTACTGGGGAAATGGTTTTCCTCCATTTGCAGGTGTGCCTGTGAATGTGAATGAATCTGTTAGATCCATGACTTTATTTTGTGGTTTTTGTAGAGGAACACTTAAAGCCCCTGCCGTTTCTTTTTCTTGTCAGACTTTAATGTTTTCTGAAAATAGGACAAGTTTTCAAATACAGAGATTAAAAGGAAGATGTGGAGGAACTGTTAGTGTTTCAAATTAGTTTGTTACAATATGGTATTATTCATTTTGACTTGGGTGAGGACCAGTAACACTTAATTCCATGACCATACTTCAAGTAAAGTGGAGCTTTCTAGATGCAGGCAAAATATCTTGGACAGCAAAGTGATTGATGACCTTTCTCAGCACTGTGCTTGGAAGAGAGTGTTGAGATGCCCATTTCACTGCTCTCAAAGCCACACAGAAAGTACCAGGATGCCAACTGGCTGGTATCACTGGGAGGAGGGATAGACAGGGGTGACAGGGATGGATTCCCCAAATCAGTGGTTGCATCCCCCACCCCTCCCACTATCAATCAGGACAACAAACATCACCTTTCATTTGTTTGTCTTCCTCTTTTCTGGAATGACACCAGGAGCCTTTGCTTCTACCTTCATATCCACCCTAGCAAAACTGAGTGCAGCCCAAGCTGCTTCACAGCCTCAAGGCAGGTCTGGTATACTCAGTGCACATAGGATTCTGCCTGCCCTGCTGAAGTACAGGCAAAACTTCACTCACTTTCCTCTGAGGTGAAGCATTGGTCATTCTCCAACAGCCTTTGTCATAACTGAGACAGTCTTGTAGAGAGGATATGTAATTTGAAAATGTCAGCTAGCTGCATGGTCTGTCTCTGTTTACCTTTAGCAACACGTTAAATGAGCTGGCTAGATGTATGAGGGCCAAGAGTGGGTTGGGAGATGTGGGAAAAGGGTTTACTTTATGGTTTCTTCATCTGGAAACTAGATGTGATAAATTTGATATTTCTGATAGTAAGTAACAGTAATAATTAGTTGGTTTATCAGGTCTAGGTTGTTACCAAGGAAATATCCTTGTACAAATTTAAATGGGTAGTTCATTGCCACCATAAATATGTGTATATGCACCTTTTAGGTTCTTCTCTGTGCCCAGGCATGTCCTTGCTCTAAGACACAACTGATTTCCTTTAAATGCAATTATTCCAATTAGAATTAATTGTCAGTGTTGCCATGCTGCCATCATTTGGTCCCATTGTGGGAGGAGAATATTTTAGTCACAGTTGTTTGTTGAACTGTAAAGACGAAGCTCAGCACAAATTGTTAACAGAGAAGGAGCCAGTCCCACTTTTCCTATTGCTTTCCTTTTGGATTGTTTCTTGGTTTATTGTTTGTTTTTTTCAGGATGGTGGAGGAGGAAGGCAGACAGCGTTGCTGTTAATAATAAATTATCTTCATTATTTACTCAAATATCCTAGAAGATAAGAACATTTAATATGTGGATATGTGAGAGACTGAACAAGCACCATTTTCTTTTAAATAAAAGGGAAGTCTGCTGCCTCCTTGAGGCCAGGGTTACAGACATACAGAAACTACCAAGCCACAAACAGTATCACTACCTTAGACTTCAGAAAGGCTAATTTTGGCTTCTTCAAGAACCTGCTTGGAGAATTCCCATGGGATAGGGCTTTAGATGGTAGGGGGGCCCAAGAGAGGTGGTTAATATTCAAGCACCTTTTCCTAGACAGGTGTGACCTAGACAGGTTAGAGAGCTGAGATGGGAGAAATCTAATGAAATTCAATAATGGCAAGTGTAAAGTGCTGCATCTGGGGAAGAACAACCTCAAGTATCAGTACATGTTGGGGGCTGACCTGTTGGAAGACAGCTCTGGGGAAAAGGACCTAGAAGTCCTAGTGGACAACATGACGACGATGAGTCAACAGTGTGGCCTCATGGCCAAGAAGTCCAATGCCATGATGCGTTAGGAAACTTATGGCCAGCAGGTCAAGGGAGGTTTCCCCTTTGATCTACTGTGCTCGTGAGGCCTCACCTGGAATATTGTGTCCAGTTCTGGGCTCCCCATTTCAAGAAGGACAAGGAAATACTGGAGAGGGTCCAGCACAGGGACACTAAGATGGGCCTGGAGAACCTACCATATGAGAAAAGGATGAGAGAGATGGGTCTATTTAGCTTAGAAAAAAGGAGGCTGAGAGGGGATCTTATCAATGCTTATAAATATCTAAAAGGTGAGTGTCAGGAAGATGTGGCCAGGTTCTTCTCAGTGGTGTCCAGTGACAGGACTAGGGGAAATGGCCATAAACTGGAAAACAGGAGGTTCAACCTCAACATGAGGAAATACCTTCACCGTGAGGGTAACAGAGCTCTGGAACAGGCTACCCAGAGAGGTGGTGGAATCTTTGTCTCTGGAGACTTTCAGAAGCCTCCAGGACTTGTTCACATGTGATCTACTTTACGCTATCCTGGTCAGGAAGGGGAGTTGGACTTGAGATGATCTTTAGAGGTCCCTTCCAACCCCTACCATTCTGTGATTCTATGTGATTCTGTGAAACTGATGCTATTCATGACAAGTTCCTGAACTAAACTGTTCTCATTTCAGACAGGAATGTTTTCTTAATCCACATCTTTAATGGGGACATGAGATAGGTGGTTCTGCTCCAAGAAAGCAATTAAAATGTTAATATGCCTGGGATAAAATATTAAGGAATATTAATCCATGAATTTATGGTCTTAATTGGATTGAGTGCTTACAAATAGATGAGCAAAGCAACAGAACACACCAAAATCAAGATTCCTAAGAAATGCCATAAAATAATTTAAAATTAATTTCTACTAAATTTGTGCCTTCTTCTGCTGATAACGAGATTTCATGTCCTTTGTAGTTTCCTTTTCTCTGTGTTTCATCAGTCTGAAAGAATCTCAACTTTGAAGCTCTTGCAGCAGAGAACATAACTGTTTCTGGCTAATCTTTGTTATAATATTCTCAAGGAGCATCACTTATTGCTAAAAGAAACCAGTGTTCTACAATGTTGTCAATACTGCAAATTAAAGTGCACTTTGTGTATTCTGGATTTCACGAATTTATCTTTAATATCCGATTCTGGTCTTAGAAAATTATGCAAAAATAATCAAGACTGTTGTGGTGGTTTGATCTTGGCTGAATGCCAGGTACCCACCAAGCTGCTCTATCCTCCCTCCTCGCAGATGGACCAGGGGGAAGAAAATAAGATGAAACTTGCAGACTAAGACAAAAGCAGTTTAACGAAAAAGCAAAGCAAGGCCACACATGGGAGCAAAAGAAAACAAAGTTTTACTCTCTATTTTCTATCAGCAGGTGATGTCTGGCCCTTTTTGGGAAGCAGGGCTTCAAATGCATAGCGGATGCTTGGAGGATAAGCAGATGCCCCCCCTTCCTTCTCCTTTTCCTAGCTTTTATAGTTCACCCGTTGTCATATGGTATGGAACATACCTTTGGTCAGTTTGGGTCAGCTGTCCCAGTCATGTTCCTTCCAAACATCTTGTCCACCCCATCCCAGTGCAGGGAGAATGTTGAAAAAAACCCAAAACAGTTGGTGCTCTGCAAGCCCTGCTCAGCAGAAGCCACATGTGTTTTCATCACCTTTCCAGCTCTCAGTGCAAAGCAAAGCACAGTGAGAGCTGCTATAGGGAAAACTAACTCCAGCTCAGCCACTTCCAATACAACTGTAAAGGGTATGGTAATATTTTCCTAACTGAGACCATAGCACAGTACACAACACATATTTAAAGAAAAAATGTTGTTCTCTGTGAAATAAATATTCTATAAATTATCTAGCACTGTGTTTCCTGCAATGACTGAAAATATTTCGAGACTTCAGCTTTAGGGAGGGGGTAGTCTTAGAATATAAATACATGTGTGCATGATTAAGGTACTTGAAGAAATTTGTTTAAAAGGGTTCAAAGTTAGGAATGAATCTACTAGAGATGATTGTCACTTTCACCTAAGGACATAAATATCATGCATACATCGAATTAACAGTTTGGTCTCTGGATCAAACTCAGCCTGACATAACTGGGTTTAGTTCCATTAGCTTCTGAAGAGTTTCATTCACTCTACCAGAGCTGGATTTGAATTTGAAGTTTTGACAGTCACTAAGAAATGATGAAAACTGCCCTTTCATCATTTCCTGTGATCATGCTTGCATAAATGAAAATGCTAGCAATGTGTGAATAGGTCCTCAAAGATGAATACCACTAGCAAGACGTTTCTGTGATTGGTTACAGGCTTATTCATCTTTATAATCACTTATTAATGTCGGAATTACTTTTCAAGACCAAAAGATTCTAGATTTCAGATCCATAGAAATTGCTGGAAATAGAAATTTTTAAATGCACTTTTCTACATGTTATGTGATCTTTTGAGTTAACATCACACTGACTAAATTGAATTTCTTCACCAAAATATTGGAAGTTGCACACTAACATGCTGGGGTTGAAAGAATTTATCTGTTTTGCTTTTTTTTTCACCATATCTGGTGTCCAATGTTCTGTTCCATCCATTTTGTAGATGTATTTTATTTTTCCAACAGAATGTAACAAAAGGGCAAGTCTTAAATTTTTGTATGATGTATGATTCTAATGATATGATGTGAAACTAGCAACAGATTTTCCCTTCATAAGTACAGAAAACTTCACATATTCACCTGCAAAACATGAAACAGGTTGTTTTAGAAGGTGAAGCTATTTTTATTTGAATTTGGAAACTTTTCCTTAATAAAAGATTAATTCTTATGAGAATGAGGGGTATATGAGAGAAAAGTAATAATAATTACCAGATTGCAGTTACTTCTCTTTGAAGACTTTTATCTCAATATTGTTGGTAGCCACTATCAGAAAAAGTAGACATTTGCATTTTCCCTTACATGTAAATAGTAGTAGTAATAATGATTTATGATTTCAGTAGTGGCAAAAGGACATCAGTGGCCTAATGGTTTTAAGAGAGTGTCTCAAGAACACAGGAACTATGCAAAACAGCACTATGAAGTGGGGGGCTCCACTTAGGGCTGAAGGCAAATGCTCAGATAAGAAAAAGCATACTACAATTTGCCCATAAACACATGACAGAAATCAGAAATTTTTATTTCCATTACTATTTAACTGGCTACTCAGCAGGCTATATTAATGATAAAAATGTGACAGGCAAGAAATAAGAAATTCAGTGTTTCATAGATGCATCTTTCTCTAACAGCACTGAAAAAATGTTACATTAAAATATGTTTTGCAAAATATGCAATATTTGTGATACAGATGAACTCTACATGCTTATTTTTTTCCATTGTGTGTGTTTCAAAGATACAACTCTAGCACTGATAAAGTATGGAAAAGATCTATATTTTCTTGTGCATGGTCAAAGGAACCATAAACTGATTAATGTTAGGTTTTGAGTTGTCTATACAGTCTTTGAAGCTCATGTCTCATTGAGTTGTGCAGTGTAGGAAGTTCATCCCCTTTCCACTGTTGTTTTTGGAAGCCTTCAGTTAAACTGAGCTAAACATGTGAACATCACATCATTTTCATATTAATCAGAGCTCTGTTTAAAATTATGAAAAATTCTTAAGACTGACACTTATCTTCATATTTCTACATCTTAATAAGTAGCCCAGTTTTAATCTTTCCAGACTTCACAGGGGACAGGAAATGCTCAACACATCCAAGAATCCATTGAAGACTTTAATACGATGCTAAATACCTGTCATCAGGGCCTCAAATTTGGAAATGTTAACTTTTTTTCCCCAGTCCAGTCTGTGGATTACATTTGTGGGAAAATAGTACACTGTTTGGAAAGATGCTGCACAAACACTATTGTCAAATCTTTGTTTCAAAGTCAAATAAAATACAGAGTAGTTGGGGAAGTTTTTATACTTTATGAGAGAACTATTATCTCAGGGGTAGGGGGATAGTTTGTGGTTACATTTACACCCAATACTTGTATCCTGTGGATCTGCTTCATGAAGAGTAACACTGAAAGGGTCATTTGACCTTATAGGCCAAGCTAAAGATAACCTCTGCAGTAGTGATTTAAAAGAGGGGACAGAGTGCACCCTCAGCAAATTTGCAGGCGATACAAAACTGACAGGAGTGGTTGGTTCACCACACAAGTGTGCTGCCATTCAGAGGGACCTTGGCAGGCTGAAGAAATGGGCCATCAGGATCCTCATGAACACCAACAAAATAAAGGGCCAAATCCTGCACCTTGGAAGGAATAACCCCATGCACCACTACAGATGGAAGGCTGACAGGCTGGGAAGTGATTCTGCATAAAAACCCTGACAGTCCTGGTGGATGCCTAGTTGGACATAAGCCAGCAATGTGACCTTGAAGCAAAGAAGGCCAATAACACCTTGGGCTTCATTAGGCAAAACAGCAGTAACACAAGAATGGTGATCCTTCCTCCCTGCTCAGTCATGTTGTGATGTATCTGGGGTGTCAGATTCAGTGCTGGGCTCTCCAGTATGAAAGGGTTATGGACATACTGGAATGAGTCCATCAAAATGCCACAAAGATGAATAAGGAGTTAGAGCACCTCTCATATGAAGAGACACTGAGAGAGATGGGACCTCTCAGCTTGGAGAAGGGAAGGCTTGGGGCATTTTATCAGTGTGTAGATTAATGAAAGGAATAAATGTGACAGAGACAGACTCATCTCAGTGCATCTCAGTGACAGCAGGAGGGGCAATGGGTACAAATTGAAATACAGGAAATTCTGTCTGAACATAAAAAAAATCCCTTTTTCCTAAGAGGACAGTCAAACACCAGATAACCTGAGAGGTTATGGAGTCTCCATCACTGGAGCTGTTCAAAACTCAACTGGACACTTAGCAAACGTCTCTTCCTGACCCTGCTATGAGTAAAACCTAGCTTTGAATGTGGTGTTAGTTGCCAAGGATACTTACGAGCATTGCCTGGAATACTTATGCCTGAAATTTAAGGGAAATTAATATATTTGCATACTTAGTCTCACACAAAACTAGGTATGTATGTGAATGCCTTAAAAAATGCATAATACAGGGGTGGACCATAGCAGTTTTTAAAGGAAACTGTTTGATTATATTCAGATAGGTATAAGCAAATTTCAACAGATGCAAGGGATCAATGATGCAATTATTGATAGCTATATATGTGCAGGAGAGACTTTAATATCCATTTACAGTTTTGGATCATAAGAAATACTGGGTGAGAAGGAAATTTACTCTTGAAGGAAATGTATAGAAGTTCCTTTGTGGATCTCTTTCACGGGATTAACATTTAGATACATATCCAACAAACAGAATTTTTAAGCTTTTCAAAGTGATTTCAGAAGTCAAACAGAAAAGAATCATGCTTTGCCTGTAAAAGCAAAAATTGCTCTGTTCAAACTCTTTTCAGCAGAAGGATTCTTTCAAATATCTGTAACTTTTTATTAATATTAGTCCAAAGAGAACTAGGTTTTGTTCTTCACATGTAGGATATGGTGTCTGTGCTCAGAGGCCATATAAATTCTTTCAAAAGCTGTGTTCCTTGGGATTCACATGAGGAATCTTATGAAACAGTGATGTGTATTGTCTTCAGCACATTGTGCTTTGACAAGAAACTGACTTTCTCAGTTCATTTGCTGTCTCCAAAGGAAACTGATTTACAGATCTTCCTGCTAGCTCATCTTTTATTTAATCTACCTGCTTATAATTATTCCTGAAATTAACTTATATATTATTAGTAGTTTATTTGTTTAGAGATGGACATTCTGACAGTTACTCTCATGGCATCTGGAATATTCTCTGTCCTGATGTGGCTGCTCTACTTCTGAATGTTATCATTTCTCTAATTCACCCAGTCTGAGGTCATTCTGTTCATCCCCTAGGAGTATTGGTGGCAACCGAAGAGAGCAAAATAACCTAACAAACACCTGTACTAGGAGAAAATGCTCAGAAATCAAAAGTAGGACTGGCCAATATGGATTCTTTACAGCTTTCTTTAAAAATACTTTTTCCTAATTCCATTTTTGACGTTTCAAAATGTGAAGCATTTTCAGTAGCTGTATCACCTTAGGAAATATTCATATAGGGAATCCCTTTGTTTTATTTCCTTGCATGTCAGAAAATGCTGACAGGCAAAGAAGTAAATGATCAGTATTACAGCTTTTTACATGCACCACTGAAGATTCCCAGCTGTCAGTGTGCCTAAAATACTGTAGAGAAGCAAATGAAGTCATGCTAGCCTGCCCCTTAATTCTCACCCACAGACTCTCAAGTCACCCCTCAACCACCCCCAGACAGAACTCAGTACATTCCAGTTGCACTCTCATGTAAAGAGCTAATCCACCACCTCACCTCATTGACTTGTCCTTCCTAAAAAGGACCTAGCCATCCACAACCACATTCCAGTCATGTGAGCTGTCCCACCATGTCTCTGTAATTGCCATCAGATCATAACCCCTTGCCTGCACACAGATTTCCAACTCCTGCTGTTTATTCCTCATGCTGCGAGTGTTGGTGTACAGGCATTTGAGAAAGGGAGTCGATTGTGTAGATTTCACCCCCAACACTGGCCAATGACATCCTGGGGTGTATTAGAAGGGGTGTAGTTAGTAGGTGGAGAGAGGTTCTCCTCCCCCTTTACTTTGCTCTGGTGAGGCAGCATCTGGAATATTGTGTTCAGTTCTGGGCCCCTCAGTTCAAGAAGCACAGGGAACTGCTCAAAAGAGTCCAGCGCAGAGCCATTAAGATGATTAAGGGAGTGGAGCATCTCCCATATGATGAAAGGCTGAGGGAGCTGGATCTCTTAACTTGCAGAAGAGGAGGCTGAGGGGTGACCTCATTAATGTCTATAAATATGTAAAGGGCAAGTGTCAGGAGGATGGAGTCAGACTCTTCTCAGCTATGTCCAATGACAGGACAAGGGCCAATGGGTGCAAACTGGGCATAGGAGATTCCAAAGATATTTAAGGAGAAACTTTTTCACAGTGAGGGTGAGCAGAGCAGTGGAACAGGCTGCCCAGGGGGGTTGTGGAGTCTCCTCTCTGAAGGCATTTAAAACCCACCTGGAAACATTCCTGTGTGACCTGCTCCAGAGGGTCCTGCTCTGGCAGGAGGGTTGGATTAGATGATCTTTCGAGGTCCCTTCCAACCCTTAACATTCTGTGATTCTGTGAAGTCGCAAGATTTTGGGCATATACTATAGGAGGGGGAGTGAGAGATATAGATCACAAGATTTTATTTCATGTAAGATGCAAGGGTGATCCTGGAGGAGGTTCCAGTCCAGTGTCTTTTATGCCAGCAAAGGCATAAAATATGAGAGGATATGGCAGCAAGAGGCAAAGGAAGAGCAAGCACACAAATCTCATGCTATAGTTGCACAAAGACATCAGTGATATACTTAATATTTCATAGATGTTTATTCCAATGTCAAAATGGCTTCTGCTTAGTTCCTGCAGATGAACACAAACCACTAAGTTATATTTCTGCCTTTGTCTCCTATTTTCCATACTGGCATAAAAGACTGCAATCTGGAACCCTTTTCCTCAATCACTGGCTCTAACTGCCTCTTCTCACATAAAAAGACAGCATTGAGAATTCAAAGGAAATTAAACCAGAATGTATTATGTTCATGATATATTCTCACACGTATACATGTACATTAAATCATTTATAAATAATTATAATGATTGCTTCTCTAACACTGCTGGTGATCTAACACAGTTCTTTTCAATTGTTCTTGGTAACTTACCAGAATATAGTAAAAACTAGGATGGAGGGCAAATAATCACAGAGATTGTTGAACTTTTATGGGGGGGGAGATTGAAGATATTGAAGGCAAGTAGTTTACAGTAGAAATTAATGAGAAGAAGCATGACAGATGTCTTTAACCTAATGAGTGACATAAAAAAGCAAAAAGAACTCTCTGCCTCCTTCCTCCCATTGGCTTTCTTTTCCTTTCACTGATACATAAGCATGTGTCTTGACATTGCTAATTTTGAGTAGTCAGTCATGCTGTCCCCTTTTTCCTCTCTGATTGTTGAGGCTTTTACACCATTTCATAGTTTAAACCTTAAGCAGTTTTGGATGGTAATTCCTTTGGAACATTCCTAGACTGCATAAGAGCCCAAGAAATAAATTGTTCCAATAATGTATGAAGTTTGAAAGTCTAAAGCATACATTTTTCCTTAAATAGTCTAGGCTGTTAAGTTTGGGTTGTTTCAGACAGACTGGAGAAGTGAACAGATATTCTTGTGATTACCAGGACTTCTAAACATAAATTGCTACAGAAGAGCTGCTGAAACTAAACCCATGTCTGTTACTTCATTATCGTAAGAACAAGTCAAGTTTTTGTGACAACATTTTTATCTCCAACATACTTCTAGTGTTTTAGTATAATTTACTAATGATGACAACTAAATCTTAAAAATATTTTTTTGTGAAAAGGACTCAATTATCAAAAATCATATTAAACCCAAGAACAGAAAATAAATGCTAATTATAATAAAAAGTGAGATTGTCTTGAAGCTTGACACTATTTAAGATTCTTCCCATGTGTATTAGTCTGACTCCTTAGCAAAGACACCAACAATCTCCTTGACGTTGTAAATACCTGCAAGAAAATAAAAGTTTATGGTCTCCCACTGGTGAAAACAGTTTTCTCCAATATATTGTGTAGTCCTTTCTGTAAAGATGATCCACAAAGCCACTCAGGAAAGCTTTTTTAAAATCAATTTTTTCCCACTACTCCTCTTTAAAAAAAAAAAAAAAAAAAAAAATCCAAATACTTTAGAGAACTTACTGTAATTAATTTTGTACATAGGTTGTTTTCTTGCACATTTGTATGACACAAATGTACAATGTAAGTTGTACAGTAATTTCCCAGTGATTTTCAGTGGGACTATATGCACTAACAAATGCTGTAGAACATGATTTTGGATATTGAATTGAGTCTACATGCAGATTAGGTTTCATGTTGGTTTGTAATTGCCTTAAGCCAATCGTATGGGGAATAATAGCTCGACTGGGAGTGATAGCTCAACATATTTATATAGCCTTCATGAAAAAAATAAAAAATAATAATAAAAAAAAACCCAAACCACAAGCCACAAACAAAACCCAAACCTTTATCTTTTTCAAGGATTCCCTAATCATATTTGCCTGATTTGACGTGCAGTCAGGCTTTTGCCTGCCAGTCATCCATTGAGAACCATGAACGTTTAGTGCAATTCTGCATGTTCAGTCAGCACCTGAATGGTATGCATGGCAGTACTGTGTGACTTGAAAGTGTATACACCAAATGTGTTTGATCTTTCATCAGTGAAAGTGTTCCTTGTCTCTGTTATAAGCTGAAATCAGTTTTCAGGTGCTGTTTTCAACCGCGAAGTCATTTCAGTGATCAGTTTTCAGTTACGATGACTCCCATTAATCATATTTGAGGTAGTTGATCCTTTAATCCTCTTTCACAGTGAATTCTTAATATTCCTGAGCTGATG
>JANIJG010020315.1:75725-107478 GCA_024611175.1 Megaceryle torquata | reverse complement strand
TGTGTTTTTTGTTTGTGGTTGTTGGGTGGGGGGGGGGGGGGGGGGGGTGTGGTTCTATATATATACAAAAGGTTCTTAAGTTAAAGAGGTCTGTGACCTCAAAGAATTTGTTCTTCTGTCACATGATGTAATAAAGATTCAAAGGATCTGTTTTACATACCTTATGTACATCGTACCTATGAAGATGTTCAAGCACGTGTATTAAAAGATTTTTCTCCACTTTCACATCTACTACATTGTCTTCAGAACTTAGGCTCAATTCTTATGAACACCCCAACAAATTCTCAACAAGTTAAACTCTCATTGTGTTATATTACCTTCGTTACTAATTTAATCCATGATACTAGCCTAATTTGAAGTTCATATCATGGTCAGTTGACAACTAGCTCTTCATCTTCACTAATCTCAAAGCTGTCTATGAGTGCTCATCAATCATTTCTTAAAATAAACACACTCTGTTGACATATAAATTATTTTAATAGCAAATTACACAGCAATGTGATGTTGAAATATTAAATGAAAAATATTTTCCAAAGTTCACTTCCCAGACTTTCCCACTCGAGGAAATAGTAACTATAGATTAGGTTTTAATCACAAATAAAGAGCATCAAACTACCATACAAAAAGTATGCAAACATATTACAACAAATCTAGTGACTGGCAAAGCAAGAGTAGCCTTGACCTTCCTGTTTGGGGAAATTTTCAATGAAGGAGAAGTTGCATAGAATATCTGTGACAGTAATGTTCATTTTTATAAACAGTACTTAGCAATGGCAACAAATTTTAGTTAAGAATGAAGTAATTTGTGCTAAGTTTAATAACAATTTTAAAGTAAAATATCAATTGAAAAATCTATGACTGGTTTATTCTCTGGAAGGCACTTTGGTTTTGCCTTACCAAAAACTTTAGTTGCTTTGTGCTATTGACACTGAACCCCAAATTTACTTATTTCTTCTTTCATTAATTTTCTTGCAGTAGCAGATATTCAAATAACATTTTGTATTTTAGACTTCTTACTTGTTATCTCTTTCTTCAATATGGGATACAGAAGAGAAATTCTCATACAAGTTATGGTTACATTCAGATTTTTACAAAAATCCTACAAAATAATAGGGTACAGTAGAACTCTTTTTCTCATGTGAGGCATCTAAATCTTGTACAAACAAATACAAGGCTGAATTAGTGATCCATGCTCCCTTTTCAGTTCAATTTTTATTCAAGAATAAAAAATGGGAAACAACTAAGATCAACTAGCATAACTATCTGTGTAAGAGACCAGTATAAATTAGCCACTTCAGCTCTTTTTATAATTGACATAAAAGGAAGAAGCTTTCAGAGAGCAATTTATCTTTCTGCAGAAATGTTTTATGGTGGAAAAGATTCATGACATAGTTCTTATAGCTATAAAGGGACTCTAAAGAACTAAATTACTCAACATACCTGAGAAAGGAATCATCTCATTAACCTAAGTGGAAAACATTCATAGTAGAGGCATTTGCCTCTGAAACAGTCATCTAAATCCCCTTTATAGTCAATGGGGTTCTATGACAATTAGACTTACCCATTGTAGTCATCTACAGTAGATGAACAAGAGGCAATTCATGCCCTGGTGTTTCTATTGCAGGTATAAAGAGACCTTAAATAATTACCTCAGATAAAGATGTCTAAAGCTGCCTGAGAAAATTTCTGTCTTCAGCTTTGTTAATGTTAGGTGAATTGAGAAGATGTGATAATCACCATTTTTCTCTCTCTAAGGTTATGAAATACAGTTGTGACTTGCCTAGTTACATACATGACATGACTTCTGACCTGTATGGGGAATTTTTTTTTTTTTTTAATGCTGCCACAGTGAATTATGAGAAAGAGAAAGTCTGGGCAGTGAGATTTCAGACTGTACAGGGAGGCTGCTTATGATTCAACCTTAGATACTTCATTCTCCATCCATAACCAAACTGGATAAAGCCCTGAGTATCATAGAATCATAGAATGGTAAAGGGTTGGAAGGGACCTCTGAAGACCATTAAGTCCAACCCCCCTGTCAATGTATGAACACCTAGGGCATGCCGCACAGGAACAGATGCAGGCAGGTCTTGAAAGTCTCTGGAGAAGGAGACTCCACAACCTCTCTGGGCAGACTGTTCAAGTGCTCTGTCACTCTCACAGTTTTTCCTCATGTTGAGGTGGAACTTCCTGTGTAATTTGGTCTTACTTCATATCTGACCAGGCTTGGAGCAGGAGGTTGAACTGGAGTCATCATGAGGTCCTCTCCAGCCTGAGTAATCCTGTGATCCTATGATCCTATGAAAGAAGATAAGTGAGGTCAATCAGAGAACTAAAGATGAGGCTTCTGTAGAATATGTGAGGCTGATATGTGTCACTTCAGTTTCTGCAGAAGTTGAATGATTCTTTGAGTAGTGGGATCACACAGTATCATTTCATGGCTTATATGTCTTTCTTTCCTGTCATTGTATAACTATGAGGAATGTATCATCTCCTTTCCTACCCTTTCTCTCTCTCCAACCTACTGCAGTAGCTAGTACTGAATGACTTATATCCCAAAGTTTCCTGGGAGCCTCCCCAGCAGTCACTGTTCTTCTGATGGGTAATGAAGAGGAAGAATGAAAGAACTGAGATTTAGCTGACAGAAGACAGAGCTGGAAACTGTGCCTACACCATGATATTTTCCACTGACATGTTCCTCTTGATATCTATGTCAAATATTCACCGTTTGCTTTGTATATAAGGAAACAGGGATGAGTATGCAGTATTTTCATAATCTCCACATCGTTATATAATTATATGTAAGTTTGTGGGTTTTTGCAGCACAGAGTCAAGTTGGAGGCCTGTTGTTAGTGGTGTTCCCAGGGCCCAGTGGTGGGTCTAGTTTTGTTCAATATATCCATCAATGACCTGGATGAAGTGTACCCTCAGCAAGTTTGTTAATGATACAAAAGTGGGAGGAGTGGCTGATACACCAGAAGACTGTTTTGCCATTCAGCAAGACCTGGACAGGCTAGAGAGCTGGGCAGAGAGGAATGTAATGAAGTTCAACAAAGACAAATGTAGGGTCCTGCATCATGGAATAAACCCATGCATCAGTACAGTTTAGGGGCTGACCTGCTGGAAAGCAGCTCCATGGAGAAAGACCTCTGAGTCATGGTCAATAACAAGTTAACCATGAGTCAGTAGTGTGCTCTTCTGGCCAAGAAGGCAAATGGTATCCTGGGGTGCATTGAAAAGTATAATTAGTAAGTTATATCTACTCTGCTCTAGTGAGGCTGCATATAGAGTATTAAGCTTATTTCTGAGCTCCTCAGTTCAAGAGAGATAAGGAACTACTGGAAAGAGTCCAGTGGAGGTCTACAAATATGATGAGGGGACTGGAGCATCTCTCTTTCAAGGAACGGATTAGAGTCCTGGGTCTGTTTAACCTGGAGAAGACTGAGAGGGCGTCTTATCAATGTTTGCAAATATCTGAAGGGTGGGTGTCAAGGGAATAGGGCCAGTCTCTTTTCAGTGGTGCCCAGTGATAGGACAAGGGTCAATGGGCACAAAGTGGAACATGGGAAGTTACACCTACACATAAAAAGAAACTACTTTACTGTGAGGGTGATGGAGCACTGGAAGAGGCTGCCCAGAAAGGTTGTGGAGTCTCCATCTCTGGAGATATTAAAACCTGCCTGGATACATTCCTGTATAACAAGGTCTAAGTGAAGCTGGTTTGGTAGGGAGGTTGGACTAGATGATCTCCAGAGGTCCCTTCCAACCCCTACCATTCTGTGATTCTATATTATGAATAGTGGATTATAAATTATGTTTCATTTTATAAGTATGAGGGAAATGTAATTTATTTATTTCCTTACAGTCTATGCTTTTGAATAAAATTATATTCCCACAACTTGAATCTCCATTCAGTCCTTGGAAAGTTAAGGAATTAATCTTTACAAGTTTTAAAGTATATTTGAAGCTTTGAACTTCAGCTATGGCAGAACTGTTACAAAATTTCTCTATTCACTATAACTCTGCGAGACTAGCTCCCAGTTGTAATCACATATGTTATTTCCCTTCCCTTTATATTCACATAATATACTGTAAGAGAAGCAACAGCAGATGTGTCACATAGCATTATCATACCTTTGAAAATCAAGTCCCATATTTTGCTTTTCCTCAGATCAATTAATAAATTATTGCAGAAATGAAAATGGGTTACATTGAAAATGGGTCACATTGAAAATGGGTTACATTGAAAATGGGTTAAATACCTTTTTAACAATGGCAATGCATTTATTTATTTGTGTGAAATTTACTGTTCCATGAAAAAAATTGCTATTTGAAAACTTTTTTTTTTCTTCCTCACACTGCTTCTTATGCCGTGCATAAGGGAGTGATCCATAACCATATTTAAAAATATTCCCATTATCATTATCCAGGTTTCATGTAAGACTCATTACTCTGTCAAAAGATCATTGACAATTTATACCTGCTGGACGGGAGATAACATCAGTTGTAAATGATTGAGGTATGTTAGATTGTAACAGAACTAATCTTCTGGAAGACACAAAAAACCAGTCGTAAGTTTCATCTTATGTTGTTTGACTCACTAGACACCACTGTCTTGCTCTGTAGGGTCTTTAATGGTTTTTTTCACTATCTTTGCTTTCAGGTTAGTACCTCACATAATAAGGGCATGTAGTGTCATTGCTATTTAATTTTAAAAATCCAGTTCTGTTCTGACTAATAAATATTTTATTTTAAATGTCCTAGAAAGGGATTAGCTGAACACTTCCAGCAAAATAATTGTTTGCAAGAGCTATTTTAAATAAATCTAACTCCTAAAATTTTAGATATTTGAATTTATTTATTTATTTATTTTCATGAAATGTTCCTTTCTAATTATTCATTACATGCTCTGTGACTTGCATTTTCTTGGATGATTCAGATGGAGAAGAAAGAATGTTATTTCTGTGGAATCCAAAATCAAAATGCTAACAAGGAAAAAAACAAGTTACCAAATTCTGAAAAAAAAAACAACAAAGAAACAGGGGAGAAAAAAAAAATACACTGTTACCTGAAAAAAATGTGGAATTGAATATTCAGTTTAGGAAAGTAGAAACATACTATATATGTTCACCACAGATTGTGGTGGACAGTAAGTTATCCATGGGGCAGCAAAGTGTATTTGTGCCCAAGAAGGCCAGTTGTGTCCTGGGGTGAATAAAGAAGAGTGTGTCCAGCAGGTTGAGAGAGGTTCTCCTCCCCCTTTACTGTGCCCTAATGAGACCACATCTGGCATATTGTGTCCAGTTCTGGGCTCCCCAGTTCATGAGAGACAGGGAAATACTAGAGAGAGTCCAATGGAGAACTACAAAGATGATGAAGGTACTGGAACATTTCTCTTATGATGAAAGGCTGAGAGACCTGGGGCTGTTTCATCTGGAGGAGACTGAAAGGGGATCTTATTAATGTTTACAAATATCTGAAGGGTGGGTGTCAAGAGAAAGGGACAGTCTCTTTTCAATGGTTCCCTGTGATAGGATGAGAGGTAATGGTCACAGACAGGAACACAGGAAGTTCCAGCTCAACATAAGGAAAATGTTCTTTACTGTGAGGGTGATTGAGCACTGGAAGAGGCTGCCAGAGAGGTGGTAGAATCTCCTTCTCTAGAGACTTTCAAAACCTGCCTGGATATGTTCTGTGTGGCTTGCCATAGCTGATACTGCTCTGGCAGGGGTGTGGGATTCGATGATCTTGAGAGGCCCCTTCCAACCCCTACCATTATATGATTCTATGATACATTCTAGATGGTTATCTCTGAGGTTTTATAGTGATAATAAAAGTGTATGTTCTGTTACATATTATAAAATAAATCAAACTGAAGTCACAGTTTCCTGATGTGAGAGGAATAATAAAAGAGAATTAGTGAGTTATAATAAATGGTTTGAAATTCCAAGGATTTTTAACTATTTTTCTTTTTTTTTTTTCTATAGGAACCTGATAGGCTAACATCTTATTAATAATGAAGGAAAAAAAAAATATATTTTAATTGTATTTATTCACTTAATGTTATAATGTAGACAATAAAAGTAACAGCAAATGCATAGTGTGTCTTAAGCAATACTACATTTCCATATACTATTGTCTTATTTGACTTGAAGGGGACAATACCAGGTTATTAATAATAGTTAATGTGTTACATTAATTGCTTTTCTGGTTTGTGTTGTGATATATGGATAGGAAATCTGCTGAGATATTGCTATTTCTGGGATATTGGTATTTCTGAAATGATCTCATATACTGAAAGAAGTAAACTGAACTCAAACTTACTGAATATTATTTAAGAAAAAGCAACCTTCAAATTACTATATACTGTTTTTTGGACTGAGTTCAAACTTGCTATTAAAGGCGTAAAGCAACTATGAAATACAAAGAGAAATTAGGGATTTAAAAAGATTGAAACACAAAAATAGAGATTTCAATTACTCATATGTATGGGTAAAATTCAAGCAAAGATGTGATATGGGAGTTACATTTTTAGACATTATAAATTACTCTTGGCAGCTCAGAGATTCCACAAGAAAGTAGGCAGCTCCTGATCTAATCATGAGTATCACACTACTTTTGGTTCAAAACATCTTACAGGCTTCATCTGTACAGTAAGATCTGAGAAACATCCCACATATTTTCACCTCCTTCCCCTTCCTCTTTCTCAATATATTCAGATTCCTCTTGGAAGAAAACCATGCATAGGAAGGAAACTGTGAAACACTCTGAAAGCTGCAACCAGACAGCTGAGGGGGTTACCATTCCTGAGAGCATCGTGAAATGCCCATTTTTAGATGAACCTTCAAATTGTTACTTTATGGACACAGTGATCAAAACATATTAAAATTCTACATCTTGTAGAAAGAAAAGGGTTAAAAAAGTTAACTTAAAAGAGGATCTGCATAAGTGTGAGAAAACTAATTATTATGAAAGTGACAGGATAGAATGTACAAGTCTTAAAATAGACTTAACATTTCTGGGGAAAATAGGCCTCAAAAAGCAGAAGTTTCAAACAAACATGAAAAATATAAAAGAGCATAAAACTGGCAATTCCAATTTAAAACCATAATGTCAGATCAAAAAATACATTGAGAATATGTATGTTAAATTTATAAAGGCTTATCATAAAATCTTTTTCAAACAAATCCAAAGCAGAAGACTTCTCAGAGAATGAAAGGTATCAGGAGAAGATGGAAGAGAATGAGGAACACACATACAAGAAGACTGTACAAGAAGACTGCAGAAAAGTGAATTTCTTGATTTTTTCTCAATTTAAAAGCAATCTGGAAGATTATCACATGAAGTCTTCATCTTACAGCATGAATTTGAGGAAGTGCTTACAGCTAAAGGTTTCATAAGTGGGATTTTTTTTTAAATGGTCTAAATAAACAAGTACATTCAATAGGACTAAACAATTTTCAACAGACAGTTAAAGAATTCTGATATTAAACTATGAGGTTCCTTACTATCATGTGTAACCTATTTCTTAAATCAATTATTGCAGTCAGAGTAATGGAAAATGGCAAATATGATAAAATATTTAAAATTATTATTGTTAAGAGCTAAGGATTTGTCTGACCAGTCTAACTAGTAAAACCTATGTAAAGAAAAGCATTAGTGAACACATAGATAGAAACAGTATATCAGTAATAAGTTAATATGGATTTCATAAAGGAAAATCATGCCTTACAAATCTATCTGATTTTTCAAAGTGTCACTGGTGGATAAGTATGGCCTAATTATAGTTCTATTTTCAGAAAGCTTTCAACAGATTTTCACATGATTTTTTTAAGTTTGTACCTTGGCTGTTCAATATACACATCAGTGTTCAGAAACTTGATAAATTGTGAAGCAGTGATGTTTTCAAATAATTCAGATTTATTCCACATAGTCTAAATCAAAGCTATATGTACAGAGCTCAAGAGGATTTTTCTATAGTCAGTGACTCAAGGATAAAATGGTACATGATGTGCAAAATTAGTAAGCACAGAAAAATGCACAGAGCAGGATAAAAAAAAAAAACACGAACAAACAAAAACAAAATATAAACCTTAGTTATATAATCATAGTTTCTAAATTTGGTATACAGGAAGAAGTTTTCAATCAGTCTGGACACATCTCTGGGAAAGTATGTTCAGTATGCATAGGTAATAAAAAGCAAATGGGGTCTTGGGGAATATCCTGATGGAACAGAGACTAGAAAACCTCAATAAATTACTGAAATCTGCACTGTTACATTAAAAATATTGTCTGTGACTTAAAATCAGAGAGGGGCAGAACTAGAAAAAAGTAACAAAAGAGAATAATTAATTGATTATTAGACATATGTAATTTCTTCCATATAAACTGTAACTGAATTCAGAAAAGTATGACTTAGGAAAAATAAGACCCAGATCTGTAAGATTTGAAAAAAGAAATTGTAAATGTGGTTAGGAACCATATTGTCTCTAGTTTAACATGAACTATGTGTTGCTCCAAAAAATTTATTAGATATACCAATGTACCATAAAACCCCACTTTTTTCCTCACACAGTACACTAGTACTACATTAGTACTGTGTTGAATTCTTTACTGCAGTAAATTTGGACATCAAAGGAGCATTTGAATTCAGAAGATGGATTCAACAAATCCCTCACATATTTAGGCCTGCAGTGGATATGAAATACAACAGTTTGGGTGTATTTTTTACAGTCTTTAAATAGATAATTAACAGAAATGGAGAGTTGACTAAAAGGAAGATCATAGAATCATAGAAATGTCTGAGTAGGAAGGCAACTCTAGAGGTCATCTAGTCCAACCTCTCGTCTGAGAGCAGGGACATCTTCAACTAGAGCAGGTTGCTCAGAGCCTTGTCAAGCCTCACCTTGAATGTCTCCAGGGATGGGGCCTCAACTACCTCCCTGAGCAACTTGTTCCAGTGTTCTACCACCCTCATGGTAAAGAACTTCATCCTTACATCTACTCTAAATCCACTCTTTTCTAATTTAAAAACATTAGCCCTTGTCCTTTCACTACAGGCCTTTGTAAATAGGCCCTCTCCAGTCTTTTTATAAGCTACCTTCAGGTACTGAAAGGTCGCTATTAGGTCTTCTCTGAGACTTCTCCAGGCTGAACAATCCCAGCTCCCTCAGCCTGTCTGAGGGAGCTTAAAGATGACCTTGTACTTGCAACATTTCCTAAGGATTGGCAGTTGCCACGAAGGACAAGGTGTTGTTGGCTTGATTCTATAGAGCATTCTTTGTCTGACAGGAAATAAACAAGGCATGATTCAAAAGAAAGGGGTTACATACAGGCAGCAAGGCAGTTTAAAAGATTGGAATATGGTTTTTTTCAATTATTGTACATAGGTATACTCTAACTCCTTGAGTTATTAAAGAATTTTGTAGCTTGGACTTATCTTTTGTCACAATTTCTTCCCTTCATTAGGTGATGAAAATGCCATCTATTTTAGGGTAAAATGCACCATTCTGAAGATGGCAAATTGTTATTGTTTACAGTAAAGGAAATCCAAGGTGAATAGCATAGATTTAGAAAGCTAACTGTTAAATATCTCTACAGTATAAAATGAAATCTATTCAGAGTACTTGTGCCTTGAAAATATGGTAGAGAAGATGGAGATAAGCCTGATGCCAAAAGCATACTGAAATCCATGGAAACCAAGATCTATGTGGACCTACTTTGCTAGCACCCAAACACCTCAGTCTTGGGAGTCAGAGCTTTACAGAACAGCAACCTTATACAGGAATGTGTAACACTAAACAAATGTCATAAATCATTTGTAGCATTGGTTCTTCTGCTATCTCACATTATGAATATATTTTTCAAGACACTGAGACAGTAAAAGCAGAGTACCTTGTAGCATGGTCTTGTTCTTTCTGAGTATTGTTCAGCAGATCATGAATGATGAAAATTGGGATGACATGAGATGGATATTTGAAGAAGAAGTTGTCATTTCTAAATAAACAAACTTTGGCAGAGTTGAAATTATCTGAAAACAAAAATCACCTTCTGGAAATTACACGCAAACTATCTTCTATCCCCTTCAGGCACTGGACATAACAAAGTTAAAAGTCAATGTCCAGACATGCCTGTGTTAAGAGAAAAAGTAGGAAGTTATTTATTCAGTCTGTGATAACTCAGAAAAATGGAAGAAAACCCAAACAATGTGAATAACATTCAGCATCTGATTCATGATTGTTCCAAGGGTAGAGGATCATTTCCTTTCCTGACAAGTTAAGATTGCTATTTATACAATGTAAAATGAAGAAATAAAAAAACCCATTGCTCTTGCTACAATCATCATGTCATCTGAATAGGAAAAAAAAAATAAAAAAGAAAAAAAAAAAGAAATATTTTTCTAGGCATTCAAAACCAAATAATCTAAACTATTTGTATTCACAACATTGTAGTCACTTAAACTATCCTTTAAATTTGCTTCTGATTCTTTCAACGATGCAGTCTTAGAAGACTATAAAAAACCAAAACTAAATAAAAGAAAGAACTTATATTTAATCAAGACAGGAGGCATCATTATTTTTGAAGTGCAATAGTATGAAATGTGTTCTTTTCAACTTATGGTAAAATTCACTCTTGGGAAGGAACAGTCTTACAAACCACCAGGATACCGAGTGCTGGATGTTTGATACCTCAGTAATGCATACTTTTTATCAGGTATAGCCGTAAATTTTGAGTAATCAGACTCTGTGTATTTCATGGCATATTTTCATACCATGAATAATATTCTAGATCTAGAACAAGATTCATGATCATGATCAGGATTTATGATCATAAGATCATGAATAAGATTTTAGATCAGTGAAGCTTCACATTGTTTAATACTATTATTTATAAGTGAATAGAACTTAAGTCAACCCTGACAGTGGGATAAAATTACTACTACTTTTACAGTAGTAACAAGAGGTTCCACCTTAATATGAGGAGGAACTTCTTTACTATAAGGGTCACAGAGCACTGGAACAGGCTCCCCAGAGTGGAGTCTCCTTCTCTGCAGATTTTCAAAGCCCACCTGGATGCATTCCTTTGTGACCTGTGCTAAATTATATGATCCTGCTCTGGCAAGGGGTTTGGACTGAAAGATCTCCAAGGTCCCTTCAAACCCTGACACCCTGTGATACTGTGATACAGGAATCACAGAATAGTATAGGTTGGAAAGCACATCTACAGGACAGCTAGTCCAACATGCCCAGTCAAAGTAGGACTAACAGCAATAAGACATAGCATAGTATGGCTGTGAGATGATCTAGGCATTTTGACCGACACCAGCAAACACCCTTCTAGATAAAAAGTACAATAGAAGACAATAACTACAACTACACAAATGACCAGGGGACTGCAGAAGTCAAGGAATATCCCCAATAGGTAGTAAAGATAAGATAGTCCTCCTTGGGAGGGACAGAATTTGGCTGCATGGGCTCAAATTGTGTTGTGCAACTTACTCTTCGATCCAGAGATGAGCCTCTGTGTTTTTCCAAACACTAGAATAGCCTCAACCAGCTAGCTGAGTAACAGGAGAATTTCTTTTCCCCATTGCCAAACCCAACATTTCTCTACTTTACTAAATTAGGGATTAATATGATTAATTACTTGCTTGGTGCATTTACTATGCAGTTTGTATAAGATTAGTACCATTTTCCACTGCACAACTGTTTGGTTTTTTTCTGTATATGTGTGTGTTGTATATTTTTTATAAGATAATATTTTGGACTTTGTGGGAAAATGGTTGCACTAGTTAATTCTGCTTGGAGAGAGGATGAATTTATGCTCAGGGCTGCCAAGATTCCCTGTTACCTCTTATATGAAGACAGCTTTATCCAGACACAATCCTTTGAATAATGGTATTCTTAGCAGTAAAATTATTTGCCATAAATATAGAGAAACACAAGCCCTTTCTATTAATATTATAAGATTTCCTTATTTTCCCAATGCCAAGAAAAACTTCCCTTCCAACGTTATTCTGTCTATATCAGCATTACAGCAGCAACACTGATACATAATGTACTATGTTATTAGCAGAGATTGTAAACTTTAAAAATCAGAATTTAAAATAAATGCTTTAACTTATTTTATGTCTGGGCCAAAAAAAAAATCCCCCTAAGATCTTATTGGCTGCTTATAGCTCAGAGAATCAAAGACAAGCCCGGCCTCACTGAAGAAAGCTAATGAAACCTTAGTCCCAAATCCTGTCTGCCTTTCTGAACACTCTTGTTTTTCCAACTGGAATACTAAGGACACCTGCTGCCCTCTCTCACTTACTACAAACAATCACTTCCTTAGAAGTAAGATTCAAGTGTGACTCCACAAGAGGTGGCTACAAAAATATGACTGTTGAACCACCTGTCTCCTGTAGAAAAAGGGTTAAATCTTTAATATACCTTAACTTCCTTTTCTGAACAGTAACTCCTTCCTTCCTCAAAATCAGTAGGCAGAGTAAATAATCATGTACACCAGATGTCCACACTGACCTGGGAAGTCAGAAAGATAAAATTCCATGTGCCCAGCAGAACATATTCTCAGTATTACCAGAATGAAATGGAGACATCAGGTAAGTGAAAACAGATGTTGTTAAAATGTCAAGTGCAACACATGTGTGAATACAAGACAAGTTTTGAAAAGGTTAAACTTTGATCCATGTTAGACTGTAGGAATTCATGCTAATGAGGTAGAAACACTAATATACTCTGGACAATCTAGTTCCACCTTAACTGTAATATGTGATTTTGTATTGTTCTCAGAGGGACTATCTCTGAAATATTAACCAGTGGAGCATGAATGGTGGCAACATCTCAGCTGTGCATGCTTTATGGTGTGCTCCTATAAAACTGCTCTCATGAACAGCCAGAGTGTTCAGTAAATCCTTTCCTGGTCACATATCCACATTTCCATCGAATGGAAAGAGGAAGCAGTGGAGGAGAGGGGCAGTAATGTATGACAAGATACACTCTTGGGTCTCATCCTGATTTGCAGCCAGCATACATCCAGGAGCCATGAAGCAGATCCATGTTCCACAGGTTTGATGTAGCTCGTATTTTTTATATCTTCAATTTAAAAGGCAAATACTCTTCAATTTATACAAAGCCTTTCAAATATATATTTAGATTAAAAGACTGATTCAGTTTCAATTTCAGAGTTATGACTGGATGTTTCTACATACCTGCTCTGAGTTTTGAATAATCAAGGAGTATGTTTTTGACATGTTTGTTTTTAAAGTATCAGGGCCACATCACATGAATAGTCACAACCTGGAGTATGTGCTACTACATGACTGGTATATATCTTCATCAGCAAAAGGAAGCACTGTACTTCAGAGGTGCTCTGTGGTGTTCTCTCACGGTGGACCAAAAAAGCTCTCAGGTCTCATTCCAGTTCTAGATGCCTATGTTCCTTTTTTTGCACCATGTAACACCTTTCTTTGCACTCAGCACCTGTGTCTATGTCCCTTGTGTGTAACACTGATGCAGTGTGGAGCCAAAATTCCTCAAAGACTCTTATTACACTGGTGGCTAGGAAGTGGTAGGCTCAGCTATGAATATTTGTGGTATAGAAACTGACACAGCATGCTCACTTCTTGCGGGGATAGATCTTTCATGTGCCTCAAAATCAGGAGACAGATCTTGTTTTTACAATTCCCAAACCTCCATGGAGGTGAACTCTAAGTTCCATCATGTCTAGGTTTTCTTCTGTTTGCTTTCTCATAGCAGAAAGAAGATAATTTCATCATCTGCCATATTCCTGTCATATACACCATCTGGACATGGCAACCTAATCCACCAGAGGTTTAAAATGTGTTCTGTTCCTTTACAACCAAGTCTTACACACAGCTGACATGCAGGGTAGTAACAGCATAATATATTTTACAAATATTTGGTATTGATTTCTTGTTACCATTAAGTGTTGTTAATTAAGGAGTACATCAACTTCTACCTTTTAGTACTTGAGCATAATCTGTCCTTAGTTTAGATCACTAAAGATGACAGTCATATTCATATTTTTACCTGGTTGAAATTTACCGTAAGTAGATATTACTCACCCTATTATCACTTTTACTAGTCTTCTGTTCCTGATAATAAACACTGAAGGAAAAAAAAAAAAAAAAAGTGCAGCAATACCATTTTGACTCATCCTTTTTTCATTTTGTTCAATAAAATTATTTTTTTGTAGGTAAGACCTTATACTGAATGAAGCTGATGCAGGAACTCTTTCTGGTGTCAGTGTGGCACTTTAACACCTCAGCTCTCCAATAGTTGAATAAAACTCTATCCTTTAAAATAATTTTTGATAACTGATTTTTAGTTTGCAGAGATAACACCTCATAGAGTTGAGTTCTGAGACCAACTTCAAGATTCCCTATTTCTTTCAGGGGCTTTAAAGTCATAATAGAATATCTTTATTTAATTTCTCAGATCAGAATCCTCTCAATCATCCCAATTGGTTTGATTTATACCTGGCTTATACTTCAAAGTTTTTCTAGAGTTTTTATACCTTCTTGGACATTTTGCCTTCTTAGGATATCAACAAGGAAAGTCAAGCATTTAACTGGGGCTTGACAACTAGGCACTTTTCTAACAGGATAGTATTATGCTGTAAATTTTAATATCTATTTTAGTAATATTATTCTTTTTTTGTAATGTAACAGAATTTCATTCAAATAATAATCTAAATTCTTTTAATTAATACCTTGTTGAATAAGAGTATTTCTTTTCTATGCCCATTCAAATATGATCCTGTTAGACCCCAAAATATCCAGTAGTTTTGAATAGTCTCCTCTCTACAGGTGTTTGAAATTTCTCCAGCCAGTAACAATTTATGTGATAAAGGAAACTACAAGTATCTTTTGGGAGAGGTCATTAGTTTATCATAAATGCACCTTATATATTGAGGATATTATCAACAGTTGGATGGTGTAATAATAAGTAAAAAAAGAAAGGAAGATAAATATTGTCTCTTTCCTTTCTTGTGTATCATATCCTTACAACAGACTTCTAGGAGCTTCATAATCTTCTAGGAAGTGACATCCCTTTTTTTGCATGTTTTTGGACTTTTTCTGGTGTTAATAGATAACACCGTATGAGCAGCACCATGACAATGTCCCAGGACATACCTCTGGTGGGACAAATAAACTTTCTAGTTCTGCACTGAGTGGAGGCTCAGGGGCATGACTGGCATGAAAAGTCAGTTGCCCATTCCTGTTTTTTCAAGTTAGACAGTAGAACAGTATTTCTGTTTAAACAATTTGACAGTGACAGAGCACGTATCACTGGATACTTCCTGCTTTAATATATGTCCACATTGCAAAACACAGTATGAATCACAGAAAACCAGATTTGAATAACTCCACGCATGTAACAGAATCCATAATTATGTGAAAACTATGCCTAAGCTAAGGCATCCTGTTTTCAGCAGTGCTGATAAGCCTAGAGACATGCTGTGATCACACAGATATACTGCTCAGGGTCAGAAGGAACTCAAATGGTGTCAAAACCAATAAGCATGCATATATGTTGTACTCTGGTTGTACAGTAGCAATATGCTTTTCAAGTGTCATGCTCTGCCCTTCAAATGCCCCTTAAGTGGGACGTCTTGCCTAAAACATCCATTTTGCTTCCATTGAGAATAAGCACAACACTATTCAATATACCAAAGACATTAAGTACACATAGTGACAATGAATTCTTTGAAGAATTCAGATGTTACTCTTCAGCAGTAAGTTTCTGTTAGGCATGTATAAACTGTTTAAAGTGTGCAACTACATAAAATTTTAAATCATCATTAGACATGGCAAAGGGTTACTCAACACAAGAGAGAATGCCTGAAAACACTAAGTTGTATCAATTCATAGAGTATCAATGCATTAAAGCATTTTTCTGGGTCTCAAGCAGTATTTAAGACAGCAAAATTTACTTTTTTCTCTGTCTTCATGGCATAAAAAAAATTCAGAAGCATTCATGAAGATATTTACCATAATAATATTCAGGACAAATAGGAACATTTGGAAAAAGCTGTTAGACAAAGCTTTGCACAGCAGGGAGTATCAGGCAACTCTAAAAATAGAGAGTGCTACTAGTTCTGACTAGAATAACATGCCTGAAAGAAGAATACACATTTGCACAGCTGGCTTTACATGACTCTTTTTCATGCAGTAAAACAAAAGGAAATTACCTTTTTTGAGGTTTTATTTTTTTATCAGGCAGTCATTAAGTAGTAATTAGTTCCAAGTGTAAATATGTATCATGAGTCATTTCTACATATGCATACTTATCCTTTCTCAAAGAGCAATTATCTCCCTGAGGTAATGCAGAACATCAGAGAGCTGTGCACTGTGTTAACAATCTTAAAGTTAGTAGACCCAGTTTCATCAGCTGCATAACTTTTTAAAAATTTTTTTGTTTCTGTCTTAAACCAATATCTGAGTAAGGATCTTTCCTGTCTGGAGTTGATTGAAGCTGAATTTGGTCAGAAGTTGCTAGCTGAGCACTAAAATTCTCTTTAGGCCAATGAAAATTTCACAATTTCTTCCACAATGTTTCTTGGGGACTTCAGTCTTTCAAGACTTTATATCTTTTTAAAATCTCTCTCTGACTTATATATATATATATTTTTTTTTTTTTTCCCCCCAAAGAAGTCATAGTTTAAAACCTGTGTGGGTGTTCCCTCATTCTAATTTTCTTATTTTTTCTACATGGTGACTATCCAGGAAGACTCACAAACAGTGCATTTAAGTCTTTCCTAGTAAGATCAAAATAAAATTTAATTGTGTTTCTCCTATCTGTAATCCTTCTGCTCCCTTGAGGAATTTTCTCCATCCTTCAATGCATTAGAATAATTCTTAGTATTCTTATGATGGTAATTTTTATGTCCTCTTCTCTAATTATTCCATACCTGCAGAAATTGTTCTGCCAACAGCATTATATAAACACAAGATTTTTTTCCTAAAAGCATAGAAGAGACAGCAGTCAATTCAATATTGTTTTCACGAGAAATTTTTCTTCATTTTTCTACAATCCTTTATAGGTTTGTGAGTAAAAAAAATAATATCATTTGTAAAGGTTGTAATTTTAAAAATAATTAAAAACCCCACATGCAGTCTGAAACCTTGGATTGCTTGACAAGTATTTTTTTATTTGGGCAATTTACTTTTTCTTAGCTGTTGACTTACTTAGTGTAAAAAAAAAATATTACTACAGGAAACCACAAAATGAGGGGAAAGACTGGTTTATAGCTTTTGCTTCAAGAGCTGAAAGGAAGTGAACTAAATTTCAGGTCATCATTGACTATATATGGTGGTCTTATATGGTTGCTTTTGTTATATTTATTTTTATAGATTAATCTCAGGTTCTACTACATCTCCAAAAATAAATTAGAAAGAAAAAAAAAGATTTGTATGTGTGAGGCTTTTTCAGCCAATGTGTCAGGCTGGCAAAATGCCCTCTTTGAAGATATAGCAGAGCTGACACATAATTGTTGCCCTTACCTTTGTTGCTACTGACACTAGAGTCTGAATCCTCCTTGGAGACCTAAAAACAATTTTGATGTGACAAACTGAGAAGTTACCACTGGTATTTTACAAATACTGCAAGGTCACAGATTTTGGCCTATACAGAGCCAAGTAAACCTCTGGAGGGCGTTGTGTTTTATGGGAAAAATGTTTTCAATGATTTTCAAATTACACATTTTACAGCAACATAGAACAGAACAGTAGCCATGAAAAACAAAATTCAGACTAAAGTAGCAAGAAAATTAACAAGTCCAAGATGTATTTGAAACCTAAGCCTTTTTTTTTTTTTTTTAGATTGTTTTGCACATTTTTCAGAGTCATAGCTGGAAGAGAAAAGATAAAGAATGTGGAGTAACAGGAATTCCTTATATTTTAACATACATAACATTGCAGATTGGTAGGTGAAGTCTCTTATATTTCTTTCTGAAAACCCAAACAAATAAAAGATATCCTTATATCATGTGCATGGTGTTTAGTATTACTTAAAAAGTCTGAGAGGACTAACACTACTCCTTTAGCATAAATAATTATATAGTCTTTAATAACACTGTGATATATATGCAATCTTTAATTTTTTGTTCTGAATTTCTGTAAAGCTAATAATTTAAAACTATTTCCCCAAAGTAACCTGATTAAATTTCAAAGCATTATCCAGATAACATCTGAGTTTGTTCATTTGGATAGCCCATGGCAGGAATTTTAAAGGAAATTAGCCTCATAAAAAGAGTTTATTCTCAATACATTTGTTCTGAGGCTGCTGTTTATCAACAAAATAGGTCACTGTATTTGTAGATATATGTTAATGTCAGAGGAAGTAAACTGAGATTTTTCAGAAATTAATCTCACTAATTTGACAGAAATACAAATGAAAAAGGCAATGAATGATTTGTCCCTCACACCTGTAGAGCATATTGTGCTATTTGTCCTCTGTTCTTCCAGGCAGGGACTTAAAAATCTGTCATAGCAGAAGTGTCTGTCTCAGCCTCCTTCTTATGAATAGGGAATGTGTAACACTCATTAGAAACAGATGAGATTTAAAACTGGTTCATTTTACAAGTGGCTTTAAATATCTATGGAAATATTTTTTCATTATGTAGAACTAGAGTATTAAAGTCCACGGATAAAATTTCCCAAGGCATTTCCCATTATTAGATTATTGTTATTATTTTTGTGTTAATTCAATAAAAGCCTTTTTTTTTTCACTCCTGTGAAAGATTTTCCTTGTTATACAAAGGATTAAGGGTTTTCACTCTAGACACTAATGTGATACGTCTTCAAAAAATCACAAGTATTTCATTTTTGAAGTTATCTTTCTTACAGTTTATTTATTTTAACATGATACAGTGTCAAAATAGGAACTTTCATATTTATCATGTTCAGTATGTATCAAGACGAATTACAACATAATGGATGTACTGAGACAACCTGGTTAGATAACTGTGAAAACTTATTCATAACAGAAAAATTACTAACATTAGGTATTATTTTTTAAAAAGAGAGAGACTTGAAAACTGGAGACTTGCAAAACCCATAGAATTAACAATATTTTTCAAGATATATTAAAAAAAATTCTTTATAAAAAAAAAATTACATAAAGTTTTCTCCTTTTTCTGTCTTTTTTGTTTGTTTGGTTGGTTGGTTAGGGTTTGTTTGTTTGTTTGCTTCTTCTTGCATTTTGGCATTGAAAAAGAGAAAAGGAGAAAATAATATATTGAGGAGTCTTACATGTTCAATGTGTTCATTTGCTAGCTATTTTAAGTAAGTGTTTGGTGGAAATTTCCACTGTTATAAAAGCTGTACCTCTGAAATATTTTAGTTTACAATATATAAAATTAAACTGTAAAACTCACACTGTTCCACACAATTGACAAAGCTCTATATTTTTATTAATAATTATTGTTAGATCTTAAATATAATTCAAATATTTTGTATTGCCAAATGTTTGCCACTGCATAGGATTCTTCATTTAAACATATGCTTTTTATGGGGAAAAAAAAAATCTACCCTATAATGGAAGAAATAATTTAGCTGAGACTTATGAATGAACAAAATATACATTTTTTTTTATTCTATTAATTCATTACAGTATGTCATTCCTTCAGATGTAAGGAATTACAAGAAACCATATATTTTCAAGATTAACTACTAAAATATAAGGCCTAACATATATGGAATATTTTTACATACTCAGTTCCATGGTGGCAGTTTCACAGATAAACAAGCAAAAAGAAAGGAAGGACAAGTGAAATTCTCCAACATATTTGTCAAAACCTGGGAAAGGACTAAAGAACTTGGGAATCCTGGACCATAGCCCAATACTGTAGACCACAAAATAAATACTGCACATAATATATATTTTCTGTCCAAAGTGTTTTAGTCTACATGACAGGTCTACTCAGAACTGACAGGATATTAATTCTAAGATTGATCCCCATTGGTCTTTTAGGCAACTATATATTAATTCTCCTGCAAACCACTCAAAGTACAATTTTCATCTTAAATTTATATTTTGTCATGCAAACATTATTTCCTGTAAAAAAGTTACACTTCTTTCTGCTATGAGATTTGGTGTTGTTCTGTAGTTCAGTGTTGCTGCAGATAGTGAGGACCCTTCTCAAAATAGTCCTCCTTAAGCTCCTTAAATGAAGGGTGAGGAGGAATGTAGTAACAGCAAGTATGGGCAAGGCTGAGAGTGCAGCAGGAGGGCAGAGGTTGTCTGTTCTGGGCACTGCCATGGTCTCAGCATATGCCAGTTAGGCAGCAAAGTCAAACCACTCCCATGACTGTGTTGGCTTCATTGCTTACTGGCCCCTTGCTGAAAGCCCAACTCCACCATGGAAAATTGTAATAAAAAAATGTAATATTAAAATGAATTTGACTCATTCTTAACCTTCAATAATAAAATCATAGGTATGCCTAGTGTTCTGTGGATTGTAAGGCTATTACTCATATGTTTACTTATTTAAAAAAAAAAAAATTAAGTGAGAGGAAATCAAATCCAAATTAATTAAGATTCGTGTAAGAGTGGCATTGGTAGATACAGTTCATTTTAATCTTCTACCAAAGAGATTAGAGTTCATATCTCAAAGGTAATTGAAAGTGTGTATTTGCAAGAAATAATTCCCTCTGGTTCAGAAGCAGGATTTACTTAACCTACAATGAATGAAGGAGTGATGCAGCGAGTTTAGCTAATATAACAGCTTTATGCTTTTCATATATTTTTCCACTGAAATTTCCCTCCCGCTTCCTGTGTTTGACATTTTAAGGAGTACATTTAGTTGAGTTTTTCAATGAGTCTCTATGGTAACAAAAAAATGCCCAGTCAAAAGACTTTACCTCCTCTGCCTTCTTGTCTGTTCACTCTGCAGAAGCTGCAAAGTAGAGAAGCGAGAAACACTGGTCCTTTTAAGAGTAATAGTAGTGTGTTATAAAGTAAGAAGAAATGTTCTATAGATTTCAAGCTAGTAATGATCATTCTAGTTAGAGAAAGATGTAATCTTGTGTCAAGTAACAGCTTCAGCATCAAATAACTTTAGTTTCAAAATTACATAGTTTTTCTTGTATTACACTGAATAATTTATATTTTTTATATTAAACTAAAGAATTGATCTTTCAATTTTTCAGGCAACACTGGGCTAAATGGGAGTATGCCAGGAGGTGCAACGTATTTATAAGGTCCTTTTATTTTAAGAACACCACAAATGATGCTTTTCTGCAATATATTCATTAATAACCAGCAACCCCATTTTTACAGATGTGAAATAAAGAAATTTAATAATAGATTGCCTGAAGTCAGTAAAAAATGGATGAAGTCAGAAAAGATACACAGAATTAAACATCAGCATCAGGAAACCATGGAAGCCTACTGAAATCTATTGAAAGGATTTTACTGAGCAGATATTCTTGTAGTAAGACTGTCTTTTCCATCTATTATTACTGCTCTTGGACGATATTAGAGGCTCAGCTCAAATCCCCTGAAATGTAACTGACTCAGAATATCAGCATTTCTCCTAGAAACTATTAAGTTGTATAATATATATTTTAGAGCGCTATTTAGAATGCACTGAGATCACCCATTGTCAAAGTGGTGACACCAGACTGGAATCTACCAGTATTTGCCCACTAAGATAGCCCTCAGATGTAGCATCCCTGCCAGCCCAGCACGGCAGGCTGGGAGCTGGGCTGTGTCATGGGGCCATAGCAAGGCCTGGTTTGTGCCACCTGGTTATGGCAGTTTACTCCACACAAACAGCCAGGCATCACAGAAACAGATCTATAAAATGACTAGTACCTACAGATCAAGATGTAATGTAGTATGATGAGGTAATGAAGGAGATAATCAAAGGCATGTTTATAATATGGAACTACAAAGAACTGATGACTCAAGTTAGCTTCCAGAAGTAAATTAACATTCAAATTATTATTAATGCTTTCTAATGAAACCATTAATGTTTTTTGCACTCTTACTTTATTTACCTCATGAAAAACAGTGTAATTTACAATCAAATTTGATTTAGTAAATTCATGTCTATGGTAACTGGTCCCCTCCCTGGCATAGATGAGAACTCAACTAGTGTTCATCTCCCTTCCAGAAGAGGACCTGGACATAGTTACCACTAGGCTGAAGACATTGCCAACAGGAATATGGGGACTCAGAGAGAGCACCTGCACAAAGGTGGCCATGCAGGTCTCCGGATGCAGGGAGTGCCTGGGCCTGTAACCTCATACCAGACAGCAGCAGAGACAACACCTGTTTGTGGTGTGATGAGGGGAATGAACTGCTCAGCCTGCTGGCAGAGCAGAAAGAGGGATTGGAAAGGTTAAGGAATATCAGGGAGTGTGAGAGAGAGATAGATTGGTGGAGCCACTTTAGTAAAGTCTTTGACACGGTCTCCCTCAGTGTTCTCCTAGAGAAGCTGGCAGCTCATGGCATAGACAGGTGGACTCTTCAATGGGTTAAAATCTGGCTGGCTGGCCAGGCCCAGAAAGCTGTGGTAAACAGCATTAAATCTAGTTGGCGGTTGGTCACAAGTGGTCTTCCCCACTGGGGAAGTCCTGTTTTGGATGAGGGGATTGAGTGAATCCTCAGTAAATTTGCAGATTACATGAAATCAAGTGGGAGTGTTGATCTGCTTGAGGGTAGGAAGGGTCTGCAGAGAGCTCTGGACAGGTTGAAACAATGGGATAAGGTCAGTTGTGTGAGGTTTAATAAGGTCAAATGCCAGGTCCTGAACTTTGGTCACAACAATCCCGTGCAATGCTACAGGCTTGGGGAAAAGTGGTAGGAAAGCTGCCTGGCAGAAAAGGACCTGGGGTATTTGGTTGACACCTGGCTGAACATGAACCAGAAGTGTGTCCAGGTGGCCAGGAAGGCCAATAGCATCCTGGCCTGGATCAGAAATGGCATGTCCAGCACATGAAGGAAGTGATCATGTCCCTGTACTCAGCCCTGGTGAAGCCACATATTGAGTACTGTGTCCAGTTTGGGGCACCACAGTATAAGACATCGAGGTGCTGGAGTGGGTCCAGAGAAGGGCAACAAAGCTGGTGAGGGGATTGGAGAACATGTCTTATGAGGAGAGGTTGAGGGAATTGGGTTTGTTTAATCTGAAGAAGATGAGGTTATTGTTCTCTACAACTACCTGAATGAAGGTTGTCATGATGCTGGTGTTGGCTTCTTCTCCCTAGTAACTGATGACAGGACAAGAGGAATTTGCCACAGGTTGCACCAGCAGAGGTTTAGATTAGATAACAGGAATAATTTCTTTACTAAAATGGCAATTAAGCACTGGAGAAGGCTGCCCAGGGAGGTGGTGGAGGTGTTCAAAAAATGGGTGGATGTGATGTTTTGAAACATAATCTAGTAGTCATTGGAATGTTGGGTAGAAGGTTGGACTTGATGATATTGGAGGTCTTTTCCAACCTTAACAATTCTATCATTCTATGATTATGTCAATACTTCATCACACTGTAGCTATTCAGATACAGGGAAGAATGGTATAAAGGCCTTTGCCCATCTATTTATATTCTTCCCCTCTGTCTTATTGTTGTGATTTAACTCTTAGAGGAAGCTCAGGCCCACATAGCTCCTCTCACACTCCCCTGCAGTGGGATGGGGAGACTGAGAAAACTTATGGGTTGAAATAAAGGCAGTTTCAATAGGTAAATTAAAAGCTTCATACGTAAGCAAAACAGAATGAGGAATGCATTCACTGCTTCCCATTGGCAGCCTCCTCCAGTTAAGCAGGGATTCATCACATGTAATGATTACTTGGGAAGACAAATGCTCTGGACATCCCCTTCCTCCTTCTTCCCCTAACTTTAATTTCTGAGCATATAATACAGTATGGGATATCCCTTTGGTGAGTTGGAGTCAGCTGTCCCTGCTGTGTCCCCTCTCAACTTCTTGTGCAACCCCAGCCTACTTACTGGTGAGGCAATGAGACTCTGAAAAAAGCCTTGATGCTGTGTAAGCACTGCACAGCAATAACTAAAACATCCCAGTGCTATCAACACTGTTTTCACCACCAATCCTAAACAAAATCCAATATCAGCCACTGTGAAGAAAATTAACTCTATCCCAGCCATAATCTCATCCCTGATGCCATACTATTTACATATTACTCAGATCTCGCAGTATCCAATATGAAAGTTATTCTAGGTACTTGTCCATCTTCTCCCACACACCCTGCCACCCATTTCCACACTTAGGGCATATTCCTGTATGAAATAGCTTGATAACAGTAAAAAAACTGTAACTGATGCTTGAGACAGACCAGTATGAGCATTCCGATTGCCCAAAGATGTTCAAGATACTGAAGATATGTTGCAACAAGGTATAAAACATCTACCCTACAGAAGAAGGGGAAGGTGTCATTCTTTGTTTCCTCCACAAACTGGCTCCTGATGGAGAAGAGGGGAATAGTTATTTTCATGAGATGGTTCCTGAAGTACTGGGACAACAACAATGCAGGGCACAAACGTCAGATATGATGAATTAAGATAACCCAGAAATATTTTAAGTTGTTCTTTCTATCTAAACAAGGGCAATAACACATAGCAAAAATATATGCCTACCCACTTTTAAATTAAAAAAAAAAAAACAAACCAAAAAACCAAGACCTCTATTCCAACACCTCTATAACCATTTTCTCTCCTGACACTAAAATAACAAAGATAAGTGAGATAGTCCTCAAAAAGAAGGCTTGTCAAGGCATTCATCTACTTTGTGTAATACTTATGATAACCAATCTGAGATTCAATGTCATATCACTTAAAATGAAAAATTTTGTTAGCCATGTGCCAGTGGCTAAGCTATGTATCTGTCATAGATAGATAAGATTTTTAAGAACCTCTTGAGCAATGAAACACATTTGTTGCTGTAAATGAAGATTAAAAGTAATAATTTCATATATGATCAGATTAGAAGTTCAGTATATGAATCATGATAACTCAGGGTTAAATATGCTTTGTAATGCAAGACAATTGATCATCCTGTATTTCATGTTGGTAGAGCACTGCTCTTAAAATTAGGAAAAACTGAACACAGACTTGCTTTGAGAGTTTTTGACAAAATACAAATATAAGAAAGTATTGGGTTTGTTGTTTTAAAGCATCAATGTTCATATCCTTGCCAGTTCAATCTGCCTCTTAAATACTCAGCTTGCACCATGGATGAGGTCAAGTAACAAGTGGAGGCATTAGTAATCTTCTACATTAAATGACCATCTCCACAAGACACCCCACTCCTTTAACAGCATGCAGTTAACGGATTACTGGAGCTTTATTGCAGTAGACAAGCAAAGTCGAGGTATCAACTGCAATAGCAGAATCCTATGGAAATGGGAGTTTCAGTAGTAAGCCATACAGGTCACTAATGAGGTAAGTAAACCCAGAAAATCTTTTCAAGGCAAGTTTTTCCCTCAGCACACTCCTATGGATTCTGAAACTAAGATTAGTGAAATGGTGTATTTTACTGAATCCCTAGAGTGTCATCATTTAATAGTATTCCATAGCTACAGTAGTACATCATCACATTACATTATACTCTCACTGTCACCATGCAAACTACAATACCATGAAGTGATAACATAGTGTAATGAGACATACAATCCAGTGTAATGTGATATACAAGAAAGTCAATGCAGCATATCTCTAAAATTACCCTCATATAAAGGGAAACTCAATGAATATTTCATATAAATGTATAGGTCATTCATTTGAATTTATTTTTTTTGGATGTGCTTAATCACTGTGCCTCTTGATACTTCCACAGAGAACCTTAATATTAGAATCAGAAGCAATCACATTTTGCTAGGAAAGCTGAAATCATAAAATGAAAACCATTTTGCCTGCAACTTTCTGAAAGGACTTCAAAAGTCTTTGGAAAAAAAAATGCTTTTACAAATAAAAAGCTAAAGCAATCATATAAGACCTTCATGTCTTTAAGACGTTATATATGTGACAATTAACTCTGTTATGTCCACAGAACTGAAGATCAGGTTGGTTGGTGCTAGTTTCCTCCCCACACATATACATACTAATATCCTCATACCTTGGTTATCCCATGAGTACATTTAGGGATAGATATCTAATCTGTCTTAACTGTTTGTGGAGATGTAAGGGATTTACTGTCTTTACAATAGCAAGAGGATGGTCAAAACTGAGTAATAAAAATTCTCAAGAAAAAGCTAATAAGGAGAAACTTAGTTGCACACACAGTGTCTTCAAAGAAAAAAACATTCAAGCATAACCAAATTAGAGGAACATTATATTAACAATTCATTCTCATGGAAATGCAGTTATCACTTAAAAGGAAGCCTGGATGAGATAAGGTTCACACAACACACATTCATCAGATGTCACCAGTAAATGAGTAAGTTAGCTGATTTTGTTCTGTCAAAACAAATTATTTGCTTTGTCACTTTTTAAAATCTGTAGTAAGACTGCCCAGTGAGCCTAAAGAACCTGATTTTCTCTCACATCCCTCTACCCTTCTCTGAAGCTGTGTGAATCTGCAGCATACCCTCTTCAAGTTTATAAAGCTAGATGTTTACCACTTTTCTCAGCTGAGAAAGGAAGATATAAATAGCAAAGAGGAGAGAAAAAACTCTGCACCTATCCATCATCACAGCCACCTCCCACCTTCACACATATGAAGAGATTTCTTCCAGCAAATTCAGTTTCAGTGAGAATCAGGGGGTCAGCAGCAGGAGAGCAGGAAATGGAACTTAGCATAGGAAAATTTTTGGTTTGTGTTTATTAAAAATTAATTTAATGTTGATGTTATAATACAGATTAATTTAGAATATGTTTCAGAAAGAAAAAAAAAAAAGTGCACTGTCTCCAACCTCTGTAAAATAAATACTTAGTGTCCTTGAACACAAAAAGTAATATTTTCATAACATTTTCATTTTAACTCAGTCTTTTGACAGCTCCTAAATATCTATTCTACTAATTTGAAATCATGACATGATTTGCTAATTCTTACTGCTCTGGAAAACTTGTATAAGTAGCACTAAACTTGAACCAGATTTTCTGAATCTTGATGAAATGTATTAATATAGCATTATTACTGTCAAGAGTGAAATATGCTCCTAAACATACCGCTTCACATCACAAAACTTCACAGTTGAACTGACATTGCATTACCTCAAACCAGCAAAGTTATCTGCAATTTAAAATAATCATGAAAATTTACTATTTTTAGGGAATTAAAGCTGCCTGTTCTCAACCAGAACAACCTCAGAATACTTGACCCAACACAGAAAATTCAGAGTGATTATGAATAACATTCTCTGATTTATTAATAAATTTTCAAAAGTTGGAAAGATAATGCTATTTCAAAAAGTCCTGGTGCAGAACCATTTTTTTGATCAATTTATGTTCACTTATTAGCAGGATGGGTGGTTTGGCTGATTTGATTTGATTTATTTTATTTTATTTTAATTTTCCTTTATAAAATTAAAGTTGATAGTTTAATTAAATAGAAGTATTTGCATATTCAGGTATTCAAATTAAAATATGTTGGGATAGACAGCTGCAGAAAACAAAATTCAGCCAGAGGCTGGTGCTACTCCAGGGCTCACTCATGTGATACAGACTTCACATCTAGTCCTCTGCCATATGGAAAAAAGATCCTCTAAAACATCATGAGTTCAATATCAGATTTGGAAATAAAAAGAAACACAGATACAAAATCATTTAAACTAAACCCTCTAACCTTTTACTGACAGTTAATAAAACAAAACTAGAGATATGCAGGATGGAAGCTAATCCTACAGTGAAAAGATTATTGTAGCTTCCAGTTTTTGGTTTATTCACAAATAATCACTATCTTAGGGTTTAGATGACTTCCCAAACACACTGCCACTCCTGTTCTCAGCACCTTGCCTTTTACTGCAGGTGGCAAAGCAGCAGAGGTGAAACTGAGGTGTGGAGTCTATGGTCACTGTTCTTAATTTTTTTTTTATCCACTGTCAGTGAAGCATTAGACAAGTTATTTCTGTTAAAATATACTGTCTGAATGTCTAGAAAGCAAAACTGAGTGTTAAAGCAAGGTTTCTTAACTATTTTTAACACTATTAAAGGAACCAGTGCAGACACAGTAGTGTTTACAAATACTTAAATTTGCAAACACACACATAAGTATATTATTAATTGATTAATAGAGCTAAGGAGGTGATGACAATTATCAGTGAATCCTTTTAAAATACTGCTATCATGGTCTAGAAATGTTCCGCTTCAGAATTTAAAATACATTGCCTAAGTCATTTTAGCTATCTTACATGAAAAGATTGTACAATTTTTCCCTGTTCTGGCAAGACCTCTAAGATCATCATGAAACAGAAATAGTTTTCTTTAGCTTTCACTGTCCTTTATATCTCCCATGGGGCTAATCCTCAAAGATGAATGTGGCCAAAGGCACTAGATAGAAAGCATAGTTATTACTTTGGCAGGTTGTTAAACTCTTTTATTTGGAATCTAACATTGTCTCTGTTGTTACAAGGGAAACTGTTCAGCATTCTTGCAGTATTTGTTCCATTCCAGTTTCCTGGCATATAGCCCTTTTGTAAGGATTTCAGAGGCTAGTGTCTGTGATAAACAAAAGGCCATTTTACGTTTGCAATATGATCATTCTGCCTAAAGTCATGCTAAGAAGTGGAATTATCTATGATGCAAAATTCTAGGAGTGATACATGGTTTTATTCTTCTCTGTAGCCATATAACTGTGAGAATTTTGCTCGGGGTATCTATTTCCTTTGGAGGAACTCCCAATATATTTCCAGAAAGCAACCTAGGAGACCTGACAGCTATATGATAGAGCAAAGACACAAAAAAGGAAGAAAAGAGTAAGGACAAGAATCTGAAAATATAATTAAATTATTAAGAGTAGATCCTCTTCTATAGTGACAGAATTCCCATTGAGAATTTTAGAGCTATATTATTTTCCCAGTTTGTTCCTTTTTGCTCAAAAGTATTTGTTCATTAACTCACAGACTTAGAGCACTCCTCCTACATCATACTAACAGAGAGTAAGAAACAATTTTATTTATAAGAAGTCATGTAATGGTTGCTACTGTCAATGTTCCCATCCTGGAATGTAATATTAAATTAATATTAACAATCAAAAAACAATCAGTTGGATTATTCCTTAGTTTACATAGGGTTTTTTTATCCACTCAGTGTAGGATGTCTTAGTCTCTACTTTCCTTACTTTCTCTTTAGTGTACTCCCTTTCATGCAAGTCCTAAAATTCTTCCTGACATAATGTAAACAGAAATCTTAATTTAAAAACCATTATTTATTTCCAACACTTATATAAAACAAAGATGTTCTGTTGTAAGCAGCAGAGTCCTTTATCAAGATGAATGACAGCACATTTGAAAAGAGCGGAACCTATCTTTGTTTGCCTGTCTGTAGCTGAAGAAGTGCATAGAGCACTAAACCAATGTCTCTTTAGAGACCAAATAAATTTTCTTTCAGGATTAATGGCCCATTGCTAGTGTGAAAAAGATTAAAACTGGAAGCAAAGAGACAAGAGAGTCCAGGCTAACCCCACAGTTCATTTCTATGTAACTCGTTAGTGAGCAGAGGCAAAAAGTCAAGCATTTGTGTAAACGGTTCAACATGAAATTACTTACTGAATGCTATCAAACATTATAGTCAAATACATCTGCTGCACAGTTAAGCAATAGATAGAGTGATTTAGCACTGAATACAGATCATTGGGATTCTGCGTGTTAGTACCAACTGAAAGGCTGGCAGCCATAAGATTGCCAGTCACCCAGTGTCACTTCTTCATTTACATCACATTGATATTCAGACAGTGGTAAGCAACACCAAAAGTGAATTTATTGGTGCAAGAAAGTCAATATTTTACAATAACTGTAGGAATTCTGAAGCAGTAATTTAAAAGACTACTTTGTGCAAACCATTTACTGCTTCATACACATGTATAATGCTATTCATTGCCACGGATACCTACACCCAGAGTAATTCTGTGAAACTTCTTAATTTTAAACACTTGGTCTTTTACAAAGTAAACTGCCAGTGTTTAGTTTAGTTAGTAAAACTGGGTTATTAGAGACCTCCTTGGCTTTCCTAGAACAATTATTTACTGTACATGGTTCATTCATCTCTCTCTTTTTAATTTTCTTAGAATAACATTTCATTAGGGTTTTTTGCCCTGAAATCTGCCATCAAGCAGTCAAATCAAATCATTGTTTTTACTTTGGAACTATCAGTCTTGGAAAGAACTATCCTTCTGAAAAATGTAAGCAATTTAACCCAACAGAATGAAAAGGAAGGCATGGTCAGATTTTTTCCCCAATTTCCTTGTAATAAACAAAACACCAATTGAACTTAAAATTTCAGTATCCTTTTCTAACTGTCAAAACAGAGAAACATTCTACTACACAGAAACACATAACTTATATGAATTGCTCCCTTTATCATCAGTGTTTTTCTCTGGAAGAACAGAATTCCCTCAACTTGGTAAATATGTGGCTGATACTTGACATTCCTGTAATTCAAACATTATCAGATCACATGACTATGGCACTTTAAGTACATTGAATTGTCCTTATTTACGTAATTTCTCTCTCATATTGTGGATGGACTGAGTTTTCTATTTGTCCTTCACATACATACCAGTCAGATTAGTTTTTATAAATTGGTGACAGTATTTGGGAAAAAAAGATCCTCATCAAAGACATTAATCTACTGAGCAAAATCTGAATTGTATCCCACAGACATATTTCCTACTGAGACTACTTTTTGTCTCCATCTCAAAGTACATTTCAGTAGATATTTCTGGAGTTGCAATATAGAAGCAGTAAAAGACAGCAATAAGCCTTGTTTTCATTAAAGTTCTGCAATATGTGAGAGGGTACATTCATTTTGGACAGAAAAGAGAGCATTTTTCACCAGCTAATAATGGTAGCTCACAAGTCTGATTATGTCAGTGCTGGCTCCTAGAAAAGACCAACTGATATAATTGATCTTGTAACATTTAAAGGCTCTTCACTTCAAGTGTATTTTATTGCTGCCTGGCTACAATTATGTTGACCAGGAGTGAGGCCAGCACTGGGGTTCAGATCTCAGAGGAAAATCTGTTCAGCATGTAACCACTTCACTCCTAATGGTAGAAGTTGCATGGGAAATTAATTTTCAGGATCACATTAAGTCAGACTACAGAAACTATTGTGAGATTCACTTGGATAAAATTGCTCTAGCTGCTGGAAAGATGAGTGTCAGTAATGATATTTATTAAACAAAATGAATAACGTCTGGAAGCCATGGAAACCAGAGGACTAAAATTGAGTAGAGGCACTAAGTGCAAGAGGGCACCAAGAGCTTTTAAGACAATCAAAGGATTTAAAGTACAAGGGCAGATTAGATAAATTCATAAGCATTTTCATCCACCTTCTATCTCATAGAAGATAGCAAAGTAAAATTAACACAGAAAATACCAGAATTTATAATCAAAGAAACAAACCAATTCTGCTACTGGAGAATATTTCCCTCCTTTAAATATCAGCCTCAGTTAAGGATCCATTCTTCATATGAATGAAAGACCAATTTATTATCTACATAGTGTGCAATACAGAACAAAACCAAAGAATAAAAAAAATAATAATGTAAAAAAAAAAGAGGGGGGTGTGGGGGGGAGGGAATAAATCGTAAGAATGTACAATG
>JANIJG010020315.1:52565-67586 GCA_024611175.1 Megaceryle torquata | reverse complement strand
ATTTCTAATATAATCCACTCCTTTCTAATTTAAAACCATTACCTATCATCCTTCCACTACAGGCCTTTGTAAACAGGTCCTCTCCAGTCTTTTTGTAAGCTCCCTTCAGGTACCAGAAGGTGGCTATTAGGTACTGGAAGGTGGTTATTAATTAGGCTCTTATGACCTACAATCCATTACTTTAAGGAAGACATACAGTGACTTACATAAAGTGTGCTGATGACTTCGGATAATTTTTTTCAGGAGAAGTGTCCACACCACATATCTACAGACTAGATCTATTTTTTTATTACACTATATCTAGGAAACTATTCCAAGACTGAATTCGGTTACTGTTGAGCTCTCTTTCTCTGCAAGTAGAAGTACATACAAGTCAGGTATGTAATCACACATGTGCAGCCCTTCATGGTGATGCATGACCAGGACTACCTATGCTAGGACATGCAAAGCTATTGGGTACTTTAGCCCTTTGAACTTTCATAGTAAATCTATTTCTGTTCAAACAGAAACTTTTAAGTGTTGCTGCTTCTGACACTCCTGTCCTGGAAATTAATATGTGTAAAAGACTTTGTCTCTAATAATATCAAGTGGTGCATGTCATGATGCCAAGACTTTTACTTACTTTTTAAATGTAAATTCTATGTAGCAAGACAGAACAATTACAAGGTCTCACTTTCTGAGGCAAAGGAACGTTTTGTGTTGATCCAGTGTGTCACAGGTAACTTAAAATTTATTTCAGCAGCTACTACATGTAAAAAGAATGAAGTGAGAGACAAATCAACACTACTATAGTACTGTAACTTTGACCAGTCAGAGGCGACAAGGGAGAAGAAAGATATTTTCTCTCTTACAATGTTATATTTATTTTTCTAAATTATAGACAGACCAGAGAATCAACCTGAAAAGAACTTCAAAATATGAGTTGAATCCTTTCTTTCTACCCATAATTATCTTTGACCAAAGCAAAGAATTAGGGTCAATTCTGTAAAGTTATATGAAGGTAGGAGTCCTTTTCACAACAGTTAATGGTAAGCCTTTTGTAGCACATCCTTTCACAAATCCATTGGCAGTTAAGGTAAATTCTTATATTTATGTAATTTTCTGTAATGTTTTTAAAAATATTACAAACATAATTGATTTGACTAATAAGCTTTATAATTGGTTTATTTTGTAAGTGATAGGAATGTTAGAACTTCATAAATTAAAAAATAATGGGTACTAAAGTCTAATATGACATAAACCAAACCTACAAAATTGGATTGCCTTAGTATTAGTATATTTGGTCTCGATTGGGCTGATTTTAAGGAAATATTATTTTAAATTATTCTGTGTAGATCTATTCAACAGAAGCCTCCTTAGAAAACATTAACTTACAATATAAATAAATGGGTTTAGATAATTTCTTACTTTTCCCCTCTTTGATGATCAGATTTTGGATTATTTCACAAAACTAATCTATTCTTGAGCATAAATTTCTTTCTTCATTCCTCACAAGCCCACCGCTGATCTCTGTTGATCTCTGGTTTAGTTGTACACAACATTATTTAGGTATCTAAAGCAATCAAGACAATTTCGAGTCACTCAATAGGGGCAGTTTCATAGCTATTTTTAATCACTAAATAAGAAGGATTCTTTGCTTTAATATTGCTTCCCATGTCTGATTTTATCTATCTTGCATAATTATTCCACTGATCTACATTAGTATGGTATAACAGCCTGTGTTTAGTGACTGAAAAGATCTGCAAGCTAGAGGACACTTTGATGAGATTAATCTGATAATATACTTAGAAGATGTTTATGGGGAGTGGGGTAGGGATCCACAAAGCATATCACATTTTTTTTCAGAGTTTACATAGGGAAGAGCGAAATTCTACAAACAACCACAATTCTCATGGCTATAACCATGAGATCAGAACCTTACTGATTTCAGAGGAGCTCCATTCCAAGTAAGAAGTTGAAGAATCATAACTATTAAATGCAGTTTAGATCAGTTTACACATGCACACTCAAATATATGCTTACCACACTTCACACTAGTATCCAAAATAGTTTTTTAATAAGAATAACTCAACCTGGTAAGTTAATGTCACATATCAAGAAGGTTATTTTGTTGGAAGCAGTATTTATGTGTATTCTCACAGATATCAAAGCAATATTAAAAACTAATAGCATTTACTCAGTTCTTTTGTGATGTCAATTATTTTACGCTGTTTACTCCTGAAACCACTCACTATAATATATAGCTTTCTAAATGGACAATGAAGTCCATTTTCTTCCTGTAGTCTATTGAAATAGGATTTACTTTCCTTCGAGAATAGATAAAAACCTTATGAAAATTTCCATGTTTTCCTTGATCCCAGACGTCTATGTGATTTGAATTTGAGTTATTTATACATTATTCCTTTTCCTAGTATAACATAAACCACAAATTGCCTAAGTCATACTGCATATACTTATATGCAGAATTACCATGCATTTTTTGATACAGAGTTCTGCTGGATTTTGTTTCTCAAAATATTTCCTACACAGTTTAAGACAGTTTAAGTTTCAGACAGCCAGGAACTGTACAACTGCATAATTGATACATGAATGATCTCAACAAGATGTACTTACATATATCACAACAGCAATATAAATTCTATTTTCAAACTTGGTTGCCTAAAACAATTAAGAACTACTTTAAACATCATTTATTCAGCAGCATTTCTAAAAAATTGTAGCATAAGTCTTACTAAGCATTCAGAGTTGAATTTTGTTAAAAATTATTTCAATACTTTAAGACATTCTAATCTGAATGCTTTGGTTTATGTCTTCCCTCTTCTGACCATGCAGATAACCTTTGTGCTACTGAAACAACTCTTTACACAAATAATCTACATGGGTATTTTATGACTACTATGTCTATAGAAACATCAACTCACTATGCTTTGAAAGTTCACTTAATTTAAAGTTCACTTAATTTTAAATGATATTTTGTACAAGTGAATTTCAGGTTTTAGAAACACAAGTACCCACTAATTTAGTTGCTTCTAAGAATCCAGAAACACAGTATTTCCTACCTTCTTTGGATGAAGGCATGCAACCCAGTCATACACAAAGGCACAGAAGTGCCATGTGATTTCACAGGCTGCTCTGACCCATATATTCACCAGCACAGGTTTTACATCATCTACTTTTACATATGCACATATCTGCATGTAAACTACATACTGTAATCTACCTTAATTGCTAATTGAAAGAATCAAAGACTTTTAAGAACATGATTAAACTCCTAAAGTAGATTACTGAAATGGGTCAAATAAACCATGACCTAAAAATGTCTGTTTCTTCTCTTTGGTGGGTGTGCGTTTCTGTAGATATCTACATCTACTGCTTAGGTATTTATATTTGAACAGACTAATCCTATGCATAACAGGAATCAGTGTTTGACTTCTAGGTATTGTGCATTCTGGTGCACTGTGTAATTGCAAAGGACACTACTGCAGTTTCCTATTAATAAGGCAATAAGACCATTCCTAATTATTGTGGGTGCTAGGTGTCTTTATGAGGAAGAGAATAGGCTAGGAGACAGTGGAAAAGAGAAGCAGAGTGATGCAAAAAGTTTAGAGGTTGGAGAAGTATGTGCCAAACCTGAGCATAAAGTCAAACGGTAATAAAGACTAATTTAATCACTTGTCTTAGCTGAAGAACACCCAGATGAGACCTTGAGGGCTAAAAGGCAGGGCATGCCCTTTCTGAACTGATCTGTAAAGCCATTACTGTCTTCTCAAGCATTTATCTCTTACAGGTTCTCTCTAACCACAACACATGTCAGATGTCATTCAAGCTGAATCCTTCTAGTTCTAATGGAGAAAGTATTCTTGGCAGTGCATCCTCAGTCAAGTTTCCTTAATCTGAAATAGCCCAAATCTAATGCCCTTGAGGGAATGCTGCAAGAGATACCTTTTTCAGAGAGCTGCTGAAGCGGCAAACTTGAGGCAGGGGTGATGTATAGTGAAAATGGAGAAACTTTCATCTTCATTATTTATCTGCTAAATGGTGATTGAATATTATGAGATGTTATAGATTGCCATTAATTTCAACACACTGGTTGGTTCTTTTTTTTATTTAAATGCTTATCAAGAACATCTAGTGTGTTATATTGAAGTCCTCTGTCACTTTACAATTTAAAATCAGTGATAAATATGGACCCTCCCAGAAGAGAATGGCTGAAGTGTTGGTACAGGAAAACAAATTACATATATCCAACCTGACAAAAATGTGTTACTAGCATATTATACAGCCTAATGTGGCAAGGTAACAAATATCTTTATTTTCCATTTATTTTTTCTGTACTCTACCTATCTTTCAACCCTGCAAATACTTACACGGATACTTAACCACTTAAAGAATCTTCTTAAACTCTAAAGCTCCATTTATTTTACTAAACTGAGAAAAGTTTCCCTGTGCAAGTATAAAATTTACCTCTACTTAAACTCCATATCTGGAGAGGAGAGGAAGGCAGTACCATGAGCAGTGTCTTCTCCATGCATGGCCGTATACACACACACACACACACACAGGGGCTTTCACAGGAAGAAATCTCTCAAGGTTACCAAGCACTCCTTCTGTGTGCTGTTGACATGATGGCACTCAGCAGCTGAGGGCAGACTCATCCTGAAACTTCCTGACCAGAGTTAATGATGTACATTTTCAATGTGGAATACAGTGAACTGGAGGTTTAGTTTGTAAACACTAGGCTGTTCAAATCTGTAGATCCATTAAAGTCTTTTTCCACATATACCCTAAGGCAAATTTTGCATGGGGATCATAATTTTATTTCTACTGGTAGAGTTAGTGTCTAACATACTGTGAGCTACAGTAAGTAAATAATAATGCAACTTACAATGGCAGATATCCAAAGAGTTTTTCTTTAATAGTTCATTTTTACCTTTTCCTAAAGATCTTCCCAGATGTTTGGAATAGGTTTTTGAAAAAGGACTTCTGTGAAAAGGAAAGTTAAAGAAATTAGACGGGATATCAGGATAGCATGTAATATGTTTAAGATTTGCTGCCTAAAAAGAAATGTGTATATGTAGATAGTTCTTAATCATGGTTCTCTATTTCAATTTGTTAATATGTTTTGAAATCATTCACTTCTTAAAAAACTAAATTTTTACAGTCAAAATGCTATTTTAAATATTCTGTCCTAATTAGCTATTCTTTTTCTACTGTAGCATCAGTGAAATAAAATATCTCATTTGGGTAGGACTTCTTGTCACCATAATTCTGTGGTGTCTCCACTCCCCCCAGCATACTGAACTAAGGAACATCGGACTGAGACATCTATAAACTTACTCCTGTAGGTCTACATATTGTACCTGCTACATTAAACTTCATGGGGTTTTACTGATCTGTTCATGAGCAGAAACAAATAGAAACATTTTAACAATGCTAAATTTATATTAAAAGCATAAAATCATAAACTTCTCTAAATGGTAGAATTTGACCACAAATAAAGTCAATAGGTGTGTGTCTATTTATGTGTTTGTTTAGTTGTGAAGATTGTTATTAAGAATTTATTATGTCGCTTCTTTTAGACCCATTTCTACAAAGCCATCACTGTAAAGTGGAGTGACACTGATGTAGACATAACAAGAATGTTCAAGTTAACTGCTTCAAAAGAACGCATTAATGGGGACAAAATATTTTTTTTCTTTAGTATTGCAAAACTACTGAGCTATTTTTGCTGGAATCTTCCAAAATGATCCATCCTCGAGTAGACAACTGGCATGGGACATATCAGCCTGAACAGTTTAAAAATTACAATTATAAGGAATTCAAAACAGGATCTCAAAGGGAAAAGTTTTGGTCAGCCTTAGCTAGAAGCATTTAGTGGAACTGAAATAATAAGAATCTGTAAAATTAAAATCTGTATAGCATATAGTTGAATAGACCTGTATGATTTCCTCAAGGTCTATTCATGTGTACATAATTAGAGTACTTGGTTATAAAACTGCCTTTAAAAAAATCTTTAAGCAAAAGGCTTAAAAATAAAAAATGTTCAGCAAAACAAATAGTGAAAGCTGTCACTTGTAGAGCACAGAATATCTGCTTCTTCTAATTTATTTTCAGAGTTCAAAAGACAATCATTGACTAATTATCTGCCAACTGCAGTACTATTGTTTGAATTGTAGGCATCTTTACTTAGTTGAAAAACACTTTTATTTCCTTAATGGCTTCTCTAAACTTCATTATTTTGTGCCATTTTGTAATGCACTACATAAAAGCCCTTGGATACAATAAGAAAAAAAGAATTTTCCATTTATCTTAGAAGCCAAAAGCATTTTAAACTTTAACAAAGGAATGTTATGGGCTGATATTCAATGGAGGAAAATTATTTCTGTATTTTCAGTAATAGAAAAAACTAGGAGTGAGCTTTGGAAACATCAATGCACATTGTTTTCAAGGCAATATGAATCCTTTTTATTGAGATATATCCAAAATATTTTCATTGGGACACAGAGATAACTTGTGGACATTTAGGTCATGTGTATGAAAGATTCACCTGGGCAGGAGTATTAAAATTAGAGTGAACTCACTTCATGAATGTTATGGGTATTTGCAAAACCTTAATGCAAATAAAAAGTTATTTTTGTAAACTTATAATATTTAAAGTTAAAAGAATTCATCAATTCCCCTGTGTCTCCTCTTGTTATACTAATCACATATAGAGCTAAACTTTGTGAACTTTTACATCTTTTCAGAAATAGCAGCTACTTTAACCAACAAATGTCACCATTTACCCATGTTAGTTTCAAGTTTATTAGAAAAATATGATGCTACTGAATAGGTGATGTTTATTTTCATATTCAGTTTTTGCAGACTGGAAATAATGCCTGTGTTTGGTAACAAGTCAGAAGACTTCTTTGGAATGCCACAGATAATCAGTCAATTTGTGATATACATCTCTGGCTCTGAACCTGGTTATTTCTAGTATCCAGGATAGTCTTTGAAAAAATATTGAGACAATCTTAAAGACAAACTCAAAAGCCTAACAAAAAAAAACAAAACAAAACAAAACAAACCAACCAAGCAAACAAACAAAAAAATCCTGATTTATCCACCTGTGAGGTCTTTGCTCAAAAATCAGTCCATTTTTTTTTTACACTGGAATAGGAAGAAAGACTATGAAAAGTGAATTTTGTAGGTTTGGTTTGATTTGGTTTTACCAGGTAGAAACTTATTAAATATTTCCACTATAAAATAATAACATAAATGTCTCACAAATCCTCAACATTGCTGCTCAGCTGGTATTAAGGCTCTTGAACTGAAAGAAATAAGATGACTGCTTCTCCCACTTTAAAAAGGGGAAACATCAACAGAAAAAGCTATTTATTTGGGCTATAGTGAACCAGCACATTAAACTGTGTAGGAAATGAATTTTAATTTTCACAAAATTGCTTAGTAGGCTGGTTTGTTCGGACAAGTAATTCTTCTGGTTAATAGCTTTTCAGGAGATTTTGCCATTACAGATATATTGGAATTTATATTCTGCGACAAAAATACAAATGTTTTTTAATTCAGGATCTGGTTAAAGCAATTGTGGTACAGATGTAACTATTGCAGCATTTTTTCAGCAATTAAGGTAATAGGTGGATCCCCTAAGATTTAAAATGGATCCAAAATTTTCAAGGTACGACTCCACAAGAAAAGTCATTAGACATTTTCCATCTTAATCCACGGATATTCAATATTTCATGGCACCCTTCATATTTCACAGAAGTATATTTTCAAGGTGCTCTTAAATCATCTGTGAAACCTTCTTATGGAAATCTTTGAAAAATCTCAACTACTGAAAACTAGGAAATAAATGTTGTGTCAAACTTTCGTCTTTATATGAATATAAAGGGAAAGGATTGGTAAATAACTATTTTTAAACATCAAGATAGCTGAAAAGCTTTTATACTAGCACCTGGATTTTTGAATGTTAATTTCCTAATAGCATTAAGCATGGGGGAAATATTCTCTCTCCCAGGGACACAATTCTGTAATCACAGTGTGTGCTTTTACTTCCATCTTCAAATGCTCTTTCAGGTTTATATTCAATCTTCATCTCATCCTAAATCAGACATCTAATGTGCCTGAGGTGACTATCTCAGATCTGGACTTCTGTGTTGCAGTTGCTTAGTTAGATGAGACAAATAAGTCTCTGAAACAGGATTATTAGGTTTTCAGTTCCTATGAAGATGAAAAATTTTTCATGTAATTTGCTACTGCATAAACATTTACGGAATTCATTCTTCTGTCCACTGTCATACAACAGAGTATATATATATTATATATACATATATATAATGTGCATAACACCACAGGTTGGTTTTCCATAGTAAAATTAAATCATCCAAGATGTTTTCATTTTATGTGTTAAGTTAGTGACTTGTGGTTTATTTTGTTTTGTTTTGTTTTTTCCTTTCAGCAGCATTTTTCTGACAGCAATGTCAATAGTATTTTGGAATGTAAGGGTTGTTTAAGCAAGTGATGATACCTGCATGTCATAAGAATCCAAGCTATACACAAATCTGTTTGAGGAAAATAACCTTTAAAATGTCACAAACTGGCAAAACTTTTCTTACATTTGCTAAAACTTTTAATATGCTTTCATTTTTCCCATCTCCTTCTCCCTTCCCATGTATTTCTGATTAAGTGTTAACTGTTCAGTAATTATAAAGGGCTTTGATGTCAGGTGTTCTCTGTTCATACATTTCTTCATAAATTTGCCAATCTCGGCACAATTGGGATATTAATGCCTATTTTCTTTCCATGTGTATGAAATGAGTGGCCTTTTTTCCTACCAGTTTCTTTAATATTGTTTGCTTTGAAAGAATAAGCTTAACTTTCTCAATATTATTATATTTTGAATATTACTCTCCTTTTAACATTTTTTCCTCTTATGCTGTCATTTTCACCCGTAAAAAGACTCAAACAATATTTCACTGTTTTCCCACTTCAGTAGCACAGTAAAATTTCAGTCAATCTGTTTTCATGAATTAATCTTTACCATGGGAACAGAAAATCAATCATTTACTAACTCCTGAAATCACTCAGGTTATGTAATATAATTTTACTTTAACTAAGAGACATAGAATGTTTCAAAACACAAGTGCCTTATCAAAAATGTCTCTAACTTTTGCAAGGTTTTATAATTTCCCCAGTGGTTATTACAAAATAACCTTGTTTGACTTTAGGTAATGCTCTGCAAATCGGGTTTCAATTTCTCTGCCAGTGCAATGGCAATAACAATGCCTCCCTTCCATTGTAAAGCATCCTAGGAGCAACATGTTAAAAGTCAGTCAAGAAACAATAATCGACATCAATAAATTATTATTGAAAGTAATAGTTATTCTCCACATAAATGGATGTAAAAACTCAAAAAAATAAAAGGGGGCTTTTTTTGGTGGTGGGTTTTTTTTTTTTTAATTGCTAAAATAATGTTCCAGAAGTCTTAATTTGGAAATTTCAAAATCTTTAGTTCCAATTTGCAAGAAGTTTTCTCCCCCAGAACTGCTTATGGCACCTGTTAGGAATTGTCATTCAGGTACCTTGGCTATTTAATGATGTGACTCTTTGGAAAGTTATATTGGCCAGGATTACATTTCCCTGTACCATATGCTCATAATTCATCACAAAAAAATCAACCTAAAGTTTCTCAGGTATATCTATAGTGAAATGCTTCCAGTTCATCATCAGGGACAACAACAAACAGCCCCTTCATCTCATCCCCAAAACTGTATGAGGTCTACCAGTCAATATTGCTTACTGAGATACAGCCTGAAATGAAGAATTCTATTCATTATTTCTTCAAATGTAAACTGAAAATGCTGTTTAGGAAATCGTATCGTTATAAACCTGCCCTCACTTCCTTTGGTATTTCTGAGTTTAAGTGAATAAAAGGGCTACCAAAAGCTCACAACAACAACAAAAATATTATTAGAATTATCTGACTAAATTCCCAATTTATATAGTTCTAGCTCACAGCACTTTTTAAATTTTAGGTATTTCAGAGTACAGGAATATCTTGCTGGTGATCCTTGGTATCTTAGCTGTAAGTGAACATTTAGCTGTCTATTACTGTCATGTTTTGCCCAGAATGGCAGAAGTTTGAGTTCTACAGAGCTTATCTACAGAAAGTCTCATCTTTTCCTTAAGTAATGCTCAGACAGGACTTTCTAAAATGACACAGCTAAAATGGCAATCATACATTCTAACTTTGGACATCTAAGTTAGATGTCTAAGGATGGCAACTCCTCTGCCACATTTAGAGTAATGTAAAAACTATGCATTTAAATAAACCATTCTATTGGGGGGTGGGGAGGGAACTGATGCATCTAAAACTTATCTTAAATGTTTATCTTCATGAGGGATGTAACTAGCATAGACTAAAGCCAGCTGGACTGTATCTAAAATTAGGTGCTTAGCTACTCCATTTCAGGCATTCTGAGTCATCCTCTGACTCACCCTGTTCTTCAACATTAGACATATATAGTGCATAGAGAAAAGAAACTTAAAGTGAAATGTTCAGCTTTTAAATACTTGAAGTCATGGCAAATATATCCACATCTGAGTAATCTTGTGTAGGTGGCATTTAGTCACTTTCCCACAGAGGCCATGGTTTTGATGGTATCACTGAAGAAGCATGTGATTCTGGGAGCAGAGAAAATAAGATGCTTCATCACATCTATTTGAGGACCCTGACAGATTTCCACCTTCCAGACAAAGGATATCTGAGAGAAGTATTCAGCCTGACAGTGGTACCTGTATCTCCGGGGCTACAGTGACAAGGAATAACTCACAGAAATGGGCACACCTCACTTAGGGATTCACTGTGACTGCTCAGTGTGGTCTTGCAGGCACTGACACTCATGCTTTTTCTGGGCTCATTGGTGGATGACATAATTGCGGGGTTTTTTTTCATATTGTCAGTATTTCTGGCTTCAATGTATCTTTTCATAACACGTAAGATTTAGCCTTTGTTCACATCTGCAACAAAGAAGAAATAAACCTCAATCAAAAATGGTATCAACATCTAAAATACCTAGTTAGTGAGGCTTGTCTATGTGAGATAACTAAATAAAATAATCTTTTTTTATTATTACTATGTTAGGAATCCATTTTAAAGAACATGAAACTCTTTTTAGCACCATCACTTCAGAGAGACTGTGAACTGAATATGCTACCAATGATTACTTTTTTTTTCTTTTGTTTAAGTGATATCTCAAATATGACAAGAAATGCATCCTGACAAAATTCACAGAACCAAATTCAAATAAATCATTATGGAAACAAAGACTTTCTATTTAGATTGGACAAAGTTCATAAGCATTGAAGTTGTTTGAAATATAGCCAGGCATTAATTTTAAAAAAGCCTATAGCAGTGAGTCAAATAAAATAAAATATCAATATAATCTGAAAGTCACATATATATATGAGTGTGATTATATGGCTCTATTAAAGGGAATTGTTATTAATAAGTCAGATCTTTTATAATAAATTACATATGTGGTTAATTACAAGGAGAAATCATAAAATTTGGAATGATAATATTAGATGGACAATTCCATTAACTTCATTTAGTCTCTCACTTACATGGATGCAAGGTGTACTTAGGGGCAAAGGTTTTGTTATCTCACATTATATCAACTGAAGAAAAATGTGAAATTATTAAAAAAATATATATATCAAAACAGTCTTCATGTACACAGAAGAGAACTATTTAAAGAGTAAAATGCCTTCGCACTCATTGGACATAAACTCAGATTCCAGATAAGGATTTTTGAGCATTGTCAAATGACCACATATCTGTGTCTATGATAGCATTGAAGGTCTATGGTTGCTCAGAAAGAATGAGTAGAAAGACCAGGGTGAATTTCAGTAGTGTACTTTTCAGTTTCAGTCTAAAGGTGTTTATAAAATCCTTCATGTTATGAACAATGAAGAACAAAGGTATCAAAATGTGTTAATACACTAGGCCTTTTTCCCCCATGCTGGGGAGACTGACGTTCGCTTCTGATTTATGACACACATTAAATTAGTTTGGTAGTAGTCTCGATTTATTCCCTTGTCTATATAAGCCCAGTTCCCAAAACCACTAAGTAATTTTATGTAATTGGCAAGCTTTGCTCAGGAGAAACTCTGGACAGGGAAAGGGCATTGCAGGTTGCTACTGACCTGAACTAGCAGAACCTAACAAAAAGCTGATGGCATCTGCCTGTATTTAGCATGAGTCTAAGCAGAAAAACTAGTGACCGATCAGAAGCCCTTGAATTCACCACAGAATTTAATGACCATAACTCACCATATTTTCCCTATTTTTAAAGTCTCTTGGCATTCCAGCTGATTTCAGATAGCTTATGCTAACATAAGAGAAAATTGCTTTAAGACACATTCATAAAAGCAGCATACTGCTGCTTTCTTAGGTTTTGTTACTTTTGATACTGGTATAAAATGTATTCTGCTATTCATAAAACAAATACAGATAATGTCACCCTGTGTTGTAGTGAGATTGTTTTATTATTTTTATTCTTTTTTGTACCTATTGTACCTTTATTTTGTCTGTGGTCTTCCAAGGTCTATTCCATTTTCCAGTCTGGGAAAGTATGCTTCATGATTTTGTGAGTTTTGTCTTTCAGGCTTATGGCAGAAATATCTTAGGAGAGCAGAATTTTCTGTCTACCTTGCCTGATAAACAAGACATTTTGTAGTAATTTCTCTTGACTTAAATTTTCAAGTTCAACTAAGTTTACATATTAACTATTCACTAGCTGGTAAAGTTCAATCAGTATTTGTTATATATGTCTTGATCATCTTTCAGAAAAGGTTTGTCTATTTTAAATACTTGCCAGTGTAAAAGATGCTATCTCCAGTTGACTGACAAAGCTTTTCTGTCCTTCAAGCGGATCTAATAGATTTATCTTATTTTATTTAATCTATTACATGGGTGAAGGAGCCATTGCCAGACAAGCAGGGATTTCAGAAAATCCACATTTCAGCACAGCAGCCTGACCAGTGTGTTCAAAGCATCTGTCCCCATCATGCATGGAGCATGGAGCCATTCTCACCACACAGTACAGCTAATAGGCAGTCAACTCTGGAGATTGAAAGTCTTTCTCTTAATTGCATGGCTATAATTAGCCCTTGCCCTTGAGTATGTTTATCTGTATAAAATATTGCGTTCCCTTCATAAAGAGTATTACAAAACATATAACACTTGTCTTGAAGTCAATTTACAACTGAGAAAATGTCTCTTCTTCTTCTGTTGGAAAGAGTAGATGAAACAGCTTATTTAAACTAAATCATTGCCTGGTGTTGGATACAAGGAACATGGCTGTAAGCGAACCCCTGTCAAGATTCTTCTTTTAAGACTTTTCTGACATTATGTCAGAAAGATCTGGTTTGGTCTACTAGTTCAGCCTGTGTCACAAACAGGCAATATATCAGGAAACAAGCAGCTTTATCACTCTCTTCATTTGGAAATTAAGTTATTACAAAAAGATTGTGCCAGATGAAGATTTCAGTAAATGCTGAATGTGAGGAATCTGAATTTGTATGTGAGAAAGACCTCCCCCCCCCTTTTTTTTTTTTAAATTGCTGAACAGTCAAAAGACTTCTAAAGCACCACACTGTCTCAGTAATAGCAATAAGTTTTTCAGAGATCTGACTTATTTTTCAGTAGCAAAAACCTGCTATCTTTTCTTTCAGGGAGAGACTGATTATCTTCAATCTTAAATCTCATTATCCTCAAAATGCTACCTGTAGCTACCACTACTATTACATCTTTTCTTCTTTAGAGGAAAGCAACAACAAGAAGAGTATGATGTGTACAAAGTAGCAGGTACGGCTACATTTTTGTGAAGCATAAAAATAGACAATTTAAGAAATGTGTTTTGATAGCGACAAAGCAGATAGGTATTCAGTGTGATACTTAACCCCCACTGTTTGAGTAATGTGACATGTGCTTGTATTTTTAAATACATATTTACAGCCGACCTAAGCTTACGTACAGAAAGAACTTCGTCTGCCAGCACCAGTAATAATAAACACAGCCACAAGTTTATCTGGGAGGACCCTTGTTGAAATGCTTTTGTTGCCACTGATATATACTATGTGTTAAGAAAAAACAACACAAGCAAGCAGAAGTAGGACTGAAGGAAACCAGACCCACACAGTGTGGTGACACAAATGGAGAAACACCTAGTTTAGCTGGATGGAGAAATAAAATACAGCAGAAGCTGCTAAGAGGCTAAACACAAAAATTATTTATGCAATTTCAGCAATGATAGTCTATGGCAAAATATCTACAGAGCTGCCCCGAGTACTATTTTCCTCTCCCTATCCATACAATTTATGAAGCACTTACTAACAATTGTGTTTGGTGATGCTCAAAGAGAAAATGAACTATTAGAGCACCTAGCACCTACAATTCACCTAAGAGACAGACTCTCCTAAGTCCATCTTTGCTTCTTTATGAGCAGAGATGGGCACAAAAAGCAGCCTTGCCTATGCAAAAATTACATATACATAGCTGACAAACATAAGTATATATATTTCCCTGGTAAGATATGTACCCATTAACAATAGAGTTTCACTGTGAGAATTTCACAGATTTTACAGGTGCCTTTGAAATGCTCTCATAATTAACTGTAGTATTTCTAAGAGGTTTCAACTCATAGGCGGGATATGTATGAATAGAAGAAACTAAGTCAAAGGTATGTACTTTTTAAAACACAAGACTTTGTTTTCTTGTTTCTATTTCTTTCAATCTTAAAGTGTTTCATATCAAATTTACCACACATTTTGACTTTTGTATGGTTTTCCTGGCAAGACTAGACACTGAGATTTGCAAACTTCCAATAGTTCCTTAGAGGGAAAGGGAAAGGGAAAGGGAAAGGGAAAGGGAAAGGGAAAGGGAAAGGGAAGAGAAGAGAAGAGAAGAGAAGAGAAGAGAAGAGAAGAGAAGAGAAGAGAAGAGAAGAGAAGAGAAGA
>JANIJG010020315.1:0-47930 GCA_024611175.1 Megaceryle torquata | reverse complement strand
CCTCATCATACTCTTCTTCTACAATAACCTTGGTATTCCCAGCAGGTGGAAGGTGCATTTGGTGATCGGGGGGTAAAAGCTGCTCTTCTTCTACAGGGGGATCTGGGCAGGCTGGATCAATGGGCCAAAGATAATTGTATAAGGTTTAACAAGGCTAAGTGTCAGGTCCTGGATTTCAGTCACAACAACTCAATGCAATGCTACATATCTGGGGAAGAGTGGCTGGAAAGTTATCTGGTGGAAAAAGACCTGAGGGTATTTGTTGGCAGCTGGCTGAATATGAACCAGCAGTGTGCCTAGGTGGCTGAGAAGGTCAATAGCATCCTGACTTGTATGAGAAATAGTGTGGCCAGCAGGACTAAGAAACAGATCGTCCCCCTGCACTGATGAGGCCACACCTTAAATACTGTGTTCAGTTTTAGGCCTGTTACTACAAGAAGGACACTGAGGTTCTGGAGCATGTCCAGTGAAAGGCAATGAAGTTGGAGAAGGGTCTAGAGCACAAGTCTTAGGAGGAGCAGCTGATGGAACTGGTGGTGTTTAGCCTGGAGAAAAGGAGGCTGAGGGGTGACCTTGCTCTTTACAGCCATCTCGTAGAACATTGTAACAATTTGGAGGTTAATGTCTTCTCCCAAATAACAAGCAGTAACACAAAAGGAAATGGCCTCAAGTTACACCAAGAGAGGTTTAGATTAAATTTTTTGAATATTTGGAATATTTTCTTCACTGAAAGCTTTGTCATGCATTGGAATAGGCTGACCAGGGAAGCGGTTGTGTCACCAACCCTGGAGATATTTAAAAGACTTACAGATGGGCGCTTAGTGACATGTTTTAGTGGTGACTTGGCAGTGGTAGGTTACTGGTTGGATTTAATGATCTTAAAGGTCTCTTCCAACCAAAATGAATCTATGATTCTATCGTTGCCTGAAGCTGTTACCGTTCTCTTGAACTTTGGTCCACAGTAAATTAGTCATAACAACTAATCTGAATATAAATCAAAGTGATCATCTTTGAGATTTTTGCAAATATCGCCAATAGATAAGTGTCTGGACATTTAAAAACACTTTAAAGAGTATTATGTGTAGTGAAAATGTGAGAAAATATAAGTCTTTACTGCATTATTGTCTCAGTAACTTTACAAAACTGTTTTTTAAGAGTCTGTCATGCAAGTCATCTACAAAACTGCCCTTAAGTAAGTTATCAAAGAGTAACAATTATTTTCTCACCAGTGCCATATGTTACATTTCTAACTAGCCACAATGCAGCAGGCTGAGAATAGACAGTTATAAATATCCTGCAGAGTATCTCATTCCACTGTTATCTCTCTAAATGAAGGACAGAGCTCTTATAATTGGGGAATATAACCTCTAAAAAAAGAGGCAAAAACACATTCCCTCAGGTAACTCCAACCCCATTATTCAATCACTGAAATAAGGCAATATAACTTTCAAAGCACCTTTGCACCTGGCAACCACTTTCTATCAGGAAACAGCAAGCTTTAAAATGTGCTGGTTTATATGTGAACAAATTAGCATGAAATGATGCTTGTGGAAAAAGATGCTACTAACTTGAAAGCTATGGTAATTTCTAATATAAACTTATCACATCAGTTCCATAACAGCAGACCTTCCAGGAAGACACTGTTTTCCTATACAGATCACAGCAGAAAAATACAACCTAATTCGTTTTTTTTTCACAGAAAAGGTATCACCTCTGAACTGGAAAAGGAACCATACTGTACCACTGAGGTAAGGGTAAATCAAGGACAAAAATGTTTTGTTTTGACTAAAACAAACAAGAGGATATCTCAAACAATAAGATAGCCATCTACATCTGTGCCTTGATGTGGCAAATGAAGGTCAGCTTTGTATGTCCTTCTTGAGCTTTATCTGAGATAGTGGTCTGAGTTTAAAACTAGCTTGTCTCTGTTCAGATTTTACATGGAGATCACAATCTTTCTTTAGCCTGCTTGAGCTAAAAACACCCCTATTTTTGAAGTAAACACTGGCTGAAGCAGTGTTTTTCATTTACATGAGATGCCCTTGGATCTTCAATATCCATAAAGAAAACTGGCACCCTGAATGTTCAATCTTTATCTGGTGGGCAGTGATCACTATAGATTACTCTTACTTTTGTATATGAAACAGGATAGGTAGGACACTTAGACCCCAAACTAGTAATTGGACTCAGTGCCAGATGCCTGAAGACTGTAAATGTATTGGGAATGGTAGGGCCATTTCTCTGATCATATATCTTTTTCTCAGCCTGCACTGCTGACCATTGTTGGGAGACCTTTTTTTGCAAACCAGTATAGCCATTATGCCTTTCTAACATGTGTGCTTTTAGGAAAAGAACGTAAAACATTTTAAATGTGGAATTCACTTTTCCCAAGTTCAGCCTTTTGAAATACAGGTATTTGGCTTAAAGCTGATTGTCAACTTGCTCTATAGTCAGTGGAAAGAGAGAATCGACTCCAGAAGAGTCTATAGATAAATATTTAGGATAGGCCCAGAGTTATGCAGGAGTGTCCCTTTCTCTCTCTCTTCCCTCTGTGTACAGAAGAGTAATTTTTATCTAAATTTTAATCAGTGATTTAAGGAAATTAGTGTATGTGCATTAGTGTATGTGTGTGTCTCCATATTGATTCCTGTTATGGGAAGCACTTTAGATGTAAAAGGCACTATGTATGGATTTACATATATGTTAGCACTTCTGTACCAGTGCTGGTTTTTTTTGGGAATATTTGTTCTTTTTTGACAAAACAAAGTGAAAACAATAGTTAGCTGGATACAGCATCCCTGAAAAAGTAATGTACGGTGTAGTGTGACAGTTTTGTACTTCAGAACTTCAGATTCAACAGGGTAAATCTAGTACTTTTACTATTCCAAGTCATGATCATCAAATTACAATTGATTTATGACAGCTAAATTGAGAACAAATAAGTGACAATTAAATTTGTTATACCTTTCTCCATTTGGGTGGGTGGTACTCAGAGTCTGTCTCGGCAACCTCTCAGACAAGCTTGCCCCAGAAAATCCCAAATATAAATCAGATAAGACAGAACAGGCTTCCATCAGAATGCAGAAAGGCTCCTAAGAAACATAAGGTTTATCATATAAACAAAATTTTAAACAATTAACAGCTATTAAACAGATACCAGAGGGTTATTAAAGTGGTAAGTGGATGGAGTTGAGCTAAAATGGAGATTACAGAACTTATGTTTAGAAGGATCTTGATGAAAATTTCAGGGCTAGTAAGTGCCTAGTGGGCTTACGTTATTAAATAAGTTTAAAATGCCCAAACTGAAACATATGGGCTTACTAATATGAATGTCCCTAAGTGCTAACTGAAGCATGTGATAATTCTCAGGTCTGACTCTACTCATCCACAGCGCTTTTCGAGGCAAAATGATTTTAACCTGAATGCAAGCTGTTTACAGATGGAACATACCATCTTTCAGGCCTCTAAGAAAGGACTTCCAGCTATCAGCATAAATCTACATACACTTTCAACATGGCTGGAGCTTGTGTTAGAGCCCATTTCATATCTGATCTAATTTAATTTTAACTTAATTTGAATACTGGAGGTGAAACTACAGGAATGCAAGAGGTCTCCAACAGCATGTATCCAGCACAGACTTAAACAGGTGAAGGTCTCTAGGAAGAGACTTTCCATGGTTCACTGTGTCTCCTCCAACAAAGAAGAGCTTGATTTTTCTAGGCCATGTTCTAAGCAAGAACTTTCAGACTTCTGGAACATAACATTTTTCTGCGGGCCTGTCTAGTTTCCACTTAAGGTTCCCAGCAGTCTAAATAGATTACAATTTGACTGTGCAAGTAAAGGGTCTGTGGCCCCCACCTAAGCAAACTTTGATGTGATGGAATACATCAGGAGACATTGCATTGTTATGGTACATGCAAATATGTTGTAAAATATAATGAAACTGTTATCAAATAGCACCTGAGAAAAAAGGTGAGTGAAGAAAAACAGTGTCCTTTTGTATGCGTAAGAAGGTCCTGGGCATAACAGCAGGCAATTCTGTAACTTGTAGGACACTCTTGGGAGATGTTAACATGTGTCAGGCAAACACCCCAAATGTCAGTCCTCATTAAGTTGCAGGACTTTCCAGAGTGGACACATTGCTGAAGATCAGCTTTGATGGTGCAACATGTCACAGTGAAAACCAAATAGATTAGTTCAAACGGCAGATCAAATATACAGGCTCAAAATTATTTTGTTACATATTAATCAAGAATTTTTAGATATTCACCTAAAGAGAGAAGTTCTCTGTTATGTTCATAACCAAGAACATTTTCAGGAGAAAATTCCTTCTTTACTGTAAATGAACATGTTGAAAAATTTAAACCAATGTAATTCAGTTCATGAACAGAAAGCCCTTCACACTTCAAGGGTGATTTCCTTGCTGACCTTCTGTTAAAATCTCAGTCACATAGAAAAAGAATTTGAAAATTTAATTCTAGAATAGCTTATGTCAAGCTTTTATATGGCTGGAGATATAGCTTAGTTTATTGAATCTATTTAAGTTATACTGTCTCACATGTAAATACTACCAATAAAAGAGTTTAGATAAGCAAAACAGATTTCCATCTTTCCTGCTTCTTAGCTCTGAAACTTTTCATTCTGAAAACCAAAGTAATAAATTTTTCTATTGCAAATTCCTATAAGAAATGACCTTTTAAATAAGCATATAACATGCTAATTAAATAAATTAATGGGAAAGAGGCAGAAAGTAATTTTTCTAAAGGGGCACAAAATCACCCGTTTCTCTGTAGTGACAATGTTTATATGCACTTCAAATTAATTGGAAGTTATCCAGACAGCATTTAAAATAAAATTCCTTTGCTTTTTTTGTTTGTTTGTTTTCATTTGGTAGAAATGTGGATTTTTAAGGGTTTTTTACTGATTTTACACTATGGTTTGATGCTTACATGAAAAAATAGCAGCAGCTGTGGAATGAGTGTTTTTCTGACTCTAGAGACTGTTGCTTTTTAAAACGTAAATAAAATTTAAATATTAGCTGCAATAAGAATTGCTGGATGCTTTTGAAAATTAAATCCAACAATTTATTTAGACATACATTTTTTAGCACTGAATGAAAATTGAGAATCCTTAAAGACTTAAAAAACTGTCCTAGAACTCCATGATTTTGTTTAGTTTTTAGTTTTTAGTTTTGAACAGGTTATAGTCTGTAGATTTGGTACATCTCTCTATACAAAGTCAATTCAGAAACTTATACTGTCGTCAGTAAATTACAGAGCTAAAAGAGTTTTTAAAGATGTGAGTCATTATGACCAGGCATGAGAAATCAATAGAATAAGGACATAAAGGTCTGTGTGAAAAGGTGGTGGAAATCAGCAATGTTTTTCTTGTTAAAGGTAATCTAAATACAAATTTATAACCCCTCAAATTAAGGTGTATTGGTTATTAGAATATGATCAGGTAATTTCAGTAAAGAACAAGAAAAATCAAGCTGAACAATTTCTTTTCTCTGTCAATGTCTATAAATTTGACTGGAGTGAACATGGAGAAAAAAAAAAGTTTAATTAATTTATGCTTGTCACAGAACATTTTCTGTTTTCTCCCATGAATATCCCAATACTTCTATAGGAACTCATTTATTTCTTGGTATCTGCTGATTATAAATTAATATCCTGGGGAAAGTTGGCCATCTTTAAAATTCTATCTTAAAAGTTATATATCAGATTCCGATGAATGAAAGATCACTAAATCATAATTAAAAGTCAACAGAAAGCTAAGGTACAGTATACAGTGTTAAAGACTAGCTAACTTTTTATTTCACTCTTTGAAAGGATTTGGCTTGTAAGGTGGGCTTTAGAAAAATTATTTCATGTGGAGAGATGGAATGTTTTTGACTGGGTCAAACTGCAAAACCACAAAAGCTTTCATCTATGTTTCTTTTGCTTTACTAAGAGAAAGCACTCCTGATCTTCTCAGTAAGAGGTTTATAGCCTGGCTCTTTACAGAAAAAATGTTAGTGAGTCACATTGACTATTTATCTGTTCATCTGTCTATCAGTCACTTTTCAGAATTTTTGAACCATCGAGTTATTTTCCCCAAACTTGGAATCCCAAGAATTTTAAGGATAATTTAGGAAAAAATACTATTTAGTGGTCGTACTCCAATGAACATCTCAAAATAGCATAAACGATATTAGCTAAGAATAGAAACCCTGGACTTCAACCACTGTGGACAATCACTTCCACCTTGTCCCTAACTACTGAGCTAACTTAAATGTGTCATTTGGCCTTTCCAGCATGCCATAGGCATTTTTTCCAAGGATCACCAGGATCAAATTATGCAGAATACCTCCCATCTACATTATTCAGTTTGTCCTCTCTAAATCTAACTGGACAAGTCCATGCCATATGGCACTTGTCTCTGGATTCAAAGAGCTCTTTGGGATCAAGAGAGAGCTAATTTTCACACAGGGCTTCTCAATAGTCTCTCATCCTTGCAGTAAACTGATTTCTGAATGACAATTCTTGGGGGTTTTTTTGGTTTTTTTGTTTTTTCCCCAAGAACTATTTAGTTTGCTCTAAACATAGCCTGGGGCAAAGTAGGATTTATCAGAGCAGCAGGAGGACTTTGGAATGAACAAGAAACAAAATAATTTCATGTAAATGGATGAGCTCATGCCAGCCCAGACAGTCTAGAAAAGGAATTTCCCAACAATTGCACTGATAGATCAAATTCTTGGAGAAGCAGACAATTTTCTTTGTGATCTTGGTGTATTTTCTATTGTCAAGGAGGAAAACACTGGTTTGTTTACAGAAAAAATAAAAATAAGGTGAAAATGGGGAAGCTGGGAACTTCATTAAGCCAGAGAGGAAGAGTGGGGGAGGTGGTTAGTGATGGGTGAGGCAAAAACAAAGGCATGAAACCAGTAGAAGAAGCAAGATCCCATAAGAGTTGGAGGGGCTGGGAAAAGAGAGAAATCAAGGGGAATATGAAGTATGGATTAACAGCGGAGGAAAAGCTGTGAAGGAGGAAAGAGAAGAGTAAGGATAGAAGTGACTAGAAAAGAGCTGCACAATTCATTCCAAAATTTAGATCTCATTCCAGGATATTTAATGGTTTTCCCTTTTGTAGATATGGTGGGTGGACCCTACCCAGCAGCCAAAGACTCACCCAGCTGCTCACTCACTCCCTTCTCCTGCAGAATAGGGAGAAAATAGAAGGAAGGTGAGAAAATAGAAGGAAGGTGAGAAAATTTATGCATCAAGATCATGACAGTTTAATGGGAAAGCAAAAGCTGTGTACACAAGTGAGGCAAAAAGATGAACTCATTCACTACATTTCGTGGGCAGGCAGATGGATGCCCAGCCACTTCCTGCCAAGAAGGGCCTCAGCATGTATAACACTTTCTTGGGAAGACAAATATCATCACCACAAATGATCCCTCTTTCTCCTCCTCTCCCTCCTTTCTTGCTGAGCATCAAGTCAGACCTTAATACCATGTTTTCTGTTTTAAGCATGATGTATGGGATATCCTTTAGGTCAGTTTGAGTCCACTCTTCACTCTTCTCCTTGTGCCCCTTCCCAACTTCTGGCCAACCCTGAGCCAACTCACCTTAAAGAAGGAGTGGGACAGGGCGGGACAGAAAATTCTTGATGCACTCTTTAAAATAACAAAAAACTTGGTGTGTTACCAACAATGTTTTAACCACAAATGCAAACCACAGCAGCATACAGGCTGCTACAAAAAAATAAACTCTATCACAGCTAGACCCAGTACAGCTGAAAAAAAAAAAAAAAAAAAAAAAAGTAATGTACTTGTAAGGTATATATTTCTAATAACAATTTTTAACTTTTGTTTGTTCTGTTATTAATGTAAGTGTCAGAGGTCTATGCTGTGGTGCTAAAAATCTAAATCCATTGGCAGCCTAGAATTTTATATGTTATCATTTCAAGGGATTGATATTAAGGAAGAATTAGTGTGCTGATTAGAAAACCAGAAACAAACTATATTGAAATAGTTAGGAATTCTGAAAATAAACTTCAGCTTTTAATAGTTTAAAATATTTTCATAATTAATCTTGCCTTGACAACCTTAATCCCATTTTTTGCAAAGGTATTAATTATCCTGTAGTCTCCAGTTACATAATTACATAATTAATTACAGGCCAGTTCTTTACTCTTTCAGACTAGGGAAATGATCTTTTCAGATATGTACATGAACTGTCTACTCTCATTTATCTGTGTGTATTACTTCAAACATTGGGTTCTGGTCTGGAGCTGACCACCAAGGTCTACCTATCTGCACAGGTACATTAGGCCACCACTTGGGGCAAAATATTTCCAGAACGAAGAAAAGACATTGTTTCTGATTCCCACTCTGCCAATAAATGAATATTTTGCCATTAATATCAAAAGGCCATAGGTTTTGTATTGGCTGAGAATACAATGCCTTAGGACTTAAGTTTGTCACAGCCTACATTTATTTTAGCTATGATGGCAATAGGTTTGGTTTCAGTTAATTTTATTTTATAAGTGCATACTGAACTATATATAGAATAAAAAGTGATTTGCAAGTGTGTAAACACAGGATGACAACAGAGGTCCTACACTGCAGATGCAAACCATGATGGTCCTCACAGGAGTATAGCCTTGTTAAACCAATGCAGAGGTAACAGAAAAAAAAACAGAAAACAGAATGACTGAGAATCAATGAAGAGAAACCTAATGTATGTGACAGTCTTAAGAAAATGTATACAAATAAACCCAAGCAGACTTCAAGACCACAGAAGGAATGACCCCTACTATGAACATCAAACTCTTCCTGGAAAGTGTTCAGGAAGCTGACAACTTCCTCCAGCCTTTGTCACAGAAGGCTGCTGCCATCACCAATGGGAGTCTGGGAGGGAGAGCACCAGACAAAAGATGCAGCTACTGCAAAGGGTTTTCTTTATAACTACTTTAACATGTTACTGGGCTATGAGTCACAGGACTCATGAGTAGCTGGACTAAGGATTACTCTTAGTTGGATTTTTATTAGACTTTCAAATTAGACCCACAATATGTATCTACATGGGTATTTCATGTTTCCTTTTTCCGGTAATATGACCTTGAGTGTAACAGCTGAAAAACTGAGAAATTTGGTCTGTTGTCATTATTTCCCTTGCATGAAGGTTCAGACTCTGTGGGGAAGCTTCTGGGACGTTGGAGGAACAACACAGATGTGTCCATTCCAGCTCTACCTGCTGGCCTTTAGCAGACTTGGTCACAGCTAGACCGGAGTCATTCACCCTTCTGAAAGCACACACTCCTGGGGAGTTGGGAAACCTAACGGTTCAAAGCCAGAATGAGAATCAGTGTATTAAAACTTTTTAACACTTTAAAAAACTAACCCTGTAGTATCTTTATCTAGACAAAACTAGCAGGTGTTTTGACTTTGCTTTTTCAACACCTTTGTTTCCCCATCTATAATACCTTCAAATTTCTTACCCACATTTTTGAGCTTGAGAAGCTGTAAGGTATAGTGTTATAGAGGAGCATTTGGAAAAATTCATATTATACTGTAAATAAGATCTATAGTCACAAATGGAACAATGCAAAATCAAATTGTTAATATCAGCTCTTAGCTGATATTAACTGATAACTATCACAAAGTTATTAAAAAGGAACTCAGATATACAAAGTAAGCCAAGGAAACCAATCTTAAATCTCATGAAGACTGACTACGATCTTAATAATCTTTCTTTCCTGCAGGATTTGCTTTTTAATCTACTTTTGTCTTAATTAAGCCAAGAAATCCTGCACCTTTTTTTTCTGGATTATTGCACTGCAATTCTTATATACCTCTTGATTGTATTATAAATGCTACTGACACATTTCACAGTGCAAATCTACGACAGTCTTAACTTCAAATATATATGAACATTTTCAGAATATCTTACCATATGCCTTTTGTTTTTCTCTCCAACAGTATTGTTATTTATTCAGTGGGTTTTATTAGTGTTAAATGATATTTCCATTATCACAAACTTTTTTTTTTTTTTTTACTTTTTTTTTTTTAATCTACCAGGTGGTAACTCTGACAGTACCTTCACAAACACTAATTATATTCTTGCTGTGTTATCAAGCCACATCCTAGATGATAAATTCATTCTCTTTCACAGGTAACAAGAAGTCTTCCAGCTCATCAATTCTAGGTGGGTCTATAGGGTCTATGATTTCTGAAAATACTTGTTTCTGAAGTTTGACACAGAGAAAAGGACTCCTGATCTAACCTTGGAGAAATACCGCAGGCCACAATCAGTGAAAAAATCACAATAATACTTCTGATTCATTAAGTTAAAGAACAGGTTATTTCCAAAAATAGAGATGCCATTATCATACAGTACCTTTGGCCTCTAGAAAAATAAACTGAGACTCAAGGGATCAGAACTAAATTAGAAACTGCAGAAGACTGTAACTGCAACCAGTCTTGGACATGTAGCTACGGAGGAATTAGAGCAAGAGAAAACAGTGCAATCTATCTACCAAATGCCATGAGACATGTACCAGAGCTGGGTACCAGGCCATGAAGGGCGTGTATCCAAGGGAAGCTGGATGCCTGGAGAGCCCCTGTATTGACTAAATAGAAGAGGGAAGCAGAAACTATTAATGTGATCTAAACTTCAAAGGTGGAAGAGATGATAAAGGAAAAGAGTAAATGCCATGGGTCCCAAATCAAACTGCCTTAAGATTTCTGGTATAAGAATTTTATTCAGGTAGTTAGTCGGCATCTTTAGACAGCAGCACAATTTCCAGAGTTCATCCCATCACTTACTAGTCTGTCCTGCAGACTTAAGGAGTCAAGCATCCTCTTCCATCCTCATTTTAGGAGGTGGTTATCTACCACAAATGGATTTCCCTGCCCAGTTCTCTTGTTTTATTACTCACTTCTGTCAATCCTCTCCATGGTTCTTACTGGCCATTCCCACTACTTCAAGTGCCAGGCTGCTGTTCCTTGCTGCTGCTCTTGCTTTGACAGTGAAATTCAAGTCAAGTACTGTTGTGCCACAAGTTGTTCATGACTGCTATAGGCCACAGGCAGAAAGTTGCCACAATACCAGCCCTCCTTTTCAGGAGTCAAACAGCCCTCCTTAGGACAACAGCTGGAAGTAGAAAGAAGGAAGCACTCATGATGACAGGCCTCAAAGCACTGGGCATGTAGGTACACAGAAAATTCAGGAGCCAGAGAATGTTGCCCCAACAATGAAATGAGATATAACTTATCAGAAAAAAAAAACTGATTTGGAAACTGTGAACATGGGAACTGTAGTTAGGCAGGGAAAAATAAAGATATGCTCACTCTTTGAAAAGAATTAGGCTTACATTAGAGAAGAAAAAAACCAATATCCTCACCTGTTCATCCTTCTAAAGTCCACCAATAATGACTTAATATTCAAATTGAAGAGGAAGCATTGCTACCCTACCTGACCCAACGAGTTACAAAATTCCTATGTTTGAAAAACTCAAGCCTTCACTTACAGTTCCTTTTCCAGATATAATTCTGCTTTCTTCTACAGCTATCTTCTGCACCAAACAAGGAGGGAGTCCTGTGGAAAACACAATACTAGTTGTGTGACCTTGCCACATACATATTGCAGAAAAACTGTAGAAATTCTGAGACCGAAATATTTTCTTTTATTTCTGACTAAAGTGACTAGTTTAATAAAATACATTTTTCTTCCCATGCAATACATTACAAAAACAAACAAAAAACACATGCACAACCCCCCCCAAAAAATCAACACAAATAAACAAAACAAAAACCAAACAACAAACATCAAATTTAACATTTGATAGGCAATTCTCATTTGCCATTTTTTTGTGATCTCAATAACTTCATTTTAAACAACTTAAAAAACATCCTAGGAAACATATCTTTCTAGAAAGAAGGAAAGATCAAAATTACATAACTAATATTATTCAGCCATCAGGATTTGAAACCTGAACCTTTATCAATATTGAGACACAGGACTCTGTGTCAGCTAAGAGAAAGTGAAGATTTAAATGAGAAAGAGAGGAAACTTAGATATCGTGTATGCCTGGGAAGAATAGTGAAGAAGACCGATCAGTATCTTCTCTCTTCCGCCTTCAGAGGTAGAAGAACTCAATAATGAGCCAAAGGGTCTGGAGGAGGATGAAGGAGCAGGACTGGGAAGACAAGCACACAGTGAGGACCTGCGAGAAGGACTCTTGCTATTTGTCAGGTGCCCTAGGAGTTCCCAAGATGTTTAATGTCCCCTGCTGCAGGAGCAGTGGCCTTGGTCCAGATCTTTGGGGCATTCATGTGCTGGCCCACAGCCAACACTTTTGTGGTGCATGCCAATGACAGGAGGACAATGACCATCCCTTAGATTAGCTGTGAGAAGTTTGAACTAAATTCAAAGGCACAAGGAAAGGGCACTTCCACAATTTAACTTCTCTCTGATGAATATCAAAAAGTCTGGTGCATACATTGGAGAAACCGCAGCTTCTCAAACAATAGGTATGCAAATTGTTTACAGTTAAGAGTTCTGTGCAACCTTAATATAGGGCTTATTATTAGCTAGTCATTCTGTCAATAGCTAGTCTTCTTTTATAAAGCTGGATCTGTATTTTACATTTTTCCCATTTCCTTAATTTGTTTTCTGTGTTGTTTTTTTTCATTAAGCCATTTACTAAGATAGCCCTTCCCTGTTCTCTTCTCAGCTTTGCAACTGCACTTTTAAGTGAAACCCAATTAGCTATTCACTTAAATAGAGAGAACATTTTCTCAAATCCCATCTCTTTTTTTTTTTTGTTTTACATATATGTGCACATATTTTTGTAAATAAAAAAAAACCTCTTGACACAACTGAATATGATTCTTCCGATTTTAAGAAAAACTTCTGAGTTTCATCCTGTTCCAGTTTAGTAGGAAAATTTTTGTGTCATTCTACATGAACAAATTTTTATCTTCTTTAATAAAACCACATTAAAATAATTTCTGTTTCAAGTATTCACATACAGTTGTTTCCACTGAGTAAAACAGTATTGTCTGATTCCAACACCTTTCTTCCTCAGAGACTAAGAGACAGCATATCTCTGTTTGCAGGACTAAGCCTAAGCTTTTCCTGTGAAAGAGAAGTGCTACAAAACAGGATGGATGCTAAGCATATTTTGCTCTACTTACACCCTAGTACCAGTATTTAAAGGAAGGAGCTAAAAAGACAGGCTCTTTGCCATGAAACTCAGAAACAGTGAGTAGTTACCAGAAATCATCCCTGCAGTCAACTGGATTGCAGGCAGAGGAGATGCCTTGGCTCTTGCAGCAACTTTCACCTCCAGGAGTCTTTGCAATACAAAAATGGCGTGACCCTAAGTGAATGGCACCAAATCATGTCTTCATTATTGTAAAATATATTCTCTCAGTGAGGGAAGAAAAACTACAGCAAAATATTACTCTTTTTTATTTGGTACCATAAAAATTATTCTCAAGCTCCACCTTCTGGTAGAAAAATGGCTCTTAAGGTCCAGATCTTAGCACAGAAGGTAAACCTTCTCTTATGTTCAATTGATCTAATTTATAATACTTTGCCAATAAATGTCCAATATTTGTGTGAATGGAGAAAATTACTGTGTTGTTAATATTGTCAATACAAGATGACAATAGTGATTCTGTGGACTCAAGGATCTGTGATAATATAAGCCTGTCCCAGAACAGGGGGAAAATAAAATAAACATTGTGCATCTGCTTTGAGTGCTATGAAAGATGAACATGATATTACAAGTTCTCTATTGTATGATATTTTTCCAAAGCATGTTACTATATGGTAAAGAGGAAAGAATCTCATTGTCATCTTCAGAATACCAGAAGACTGTTTTGGTTTGGTTTTTTAGTGTATTTTGGTTTGTTTGTTTGTTTTTTTCTTTAGTCTACCCAAGCCTGGTGTTTGGGGTTTCTTCTGTTGTTGTTGTTTTGTGGCAAGTTTTTTCAATCCTGTATGATGACTGTGCACACTCCATCTTTTCCCATCCCAAGATCATATTAGTATTTATTTGTATCAGCAAACTGTATCAATGCTCTGCACTACAGAGTGAGCAAGCAAATGCTTCAGTAAATTGTTGCTGCCTCCTGTTACATCTGTTCTGCTCTGTTCACTAATTGCCTGTCACAACCACTGAGCCATGGTGCCAGCCGTGCTGCCACTTCCTCTTTGGTCAGCTTGTCGGCTCCTATTAATCTGAGCCCTGTTGCTTTTTCCACAGCCAATGTTTTTGCACTCTGAATATAATGAAAATCTATTACCTTGGTGTTATATGAAAGTGACAAAATTTTAATTCAAAAGTGAAAAAAGTTAATGACTTTTTGTGCAAAAGTTGACAGTTTCTACCATAGCAGAAAATTATTTCTCTTGATATTGCTTCACTTTCAGGACTATATATATCTTTCTATGTCTTTCAGTCTATTGTTCCATCATTATTAATAATAATAATAATTAATACTGTTATTATTGTATTATGTGGAAAGAAGCTTCTAAAATGAAACTTTGTGAATATGACAAATTCTGAGCATCAGAAGTAGTGATATCTAGATTAAGACAATTTTAAATGCAAGTCAGAAACACACTACTGATTTTTATGATAGATCTTGTCACCTTTTTGCCTTGAGAGTGAAAGTGGTACGTTTAGAACTGATTTACATTTACTAGACTTGATAATTCTCTCAAAACAATTACATTCTCCACAATTTAATTCAGTAGCCAGAATATGGAAATGAAAGGTCATGTTATTACAGATACAGAATCACAGAACCATTGAGGTTGGAAAAGACTTGATTCCAACCATTAGTCTACCACTGCCAAGTTCACCACTAAACCATAGAATCATAGAATCATTTTGGTTGGAAGAGACCTTTAAGATTATCAAGTCTAACCAGTAACCTAGCACTGACAAGTCACCACTAAAACATGTCACTAAGCAGCACATCTATATGTTTTTTAGATAACTCCAGGGATGGTGACTCAACCACTTCCCTGAGCAGCCTGATCCAATGCCTGACGATCCTTTCAGTGAAGAAAATTTTCCTAATATTCAGTCTAAACCTCTCCTGGTACAACTTGAGGCCATTTCCTTTTGTGTTATTGCTTGTTACTTTATTGACCCACCAAAGACAGCAAGAAGGTCCCACTCTTCAGCTTCCTTTCCTCCAGGCTAAACATCACCAGTTTCATCAGCTGCTCCTCCTGAGACTTGTGCTCTAGACCCTTCACCATCTTCATTGCCCTTCATTGGATATGCTCCAGAACCTCAATGTCCTTGTAGTAAAAGGCCTAAAACTGAACACAGTATTCAAGATGTGGCATCATCAGTGCCAAGTACAGAGGGACAATCACTTCCTTAGTCCTGCTGGCCACACTTTCTGATACAAGTCAGGGTGCTGTTGGCCTTCTTGGACACCTGAGCACACTGCTAGCTCATATTCTGCAGCTATTGGACCTGAACCCCCAGCTTCTTTTCCCCCAGATAAATTTCTAGCCACTCTACCCCGAGTGGGTAGCATTGCATGAGGTTGTTATGACCCAAGTTCAGGACCCAGCACTTGGCCTTTTTGAACCTCATACAATTATTCTAGGATCATTGATCCAGCCTGTCCAAATCCCTCTGTAGAACCCTCCTACCTTCCAGCAGATCAACACTTTCACCCAACTTGGTGTCATCTGCAAACTTGCTGAGGTTGCTCTTGATCCCCCCCCACAGATCACTGTTAAAGATACAGAACTGGCCCCATTATTATGCCCTGGGGAACATCACTTGTGACAGGTGACCCACTGGATTTAACTTCATTCACCACCGCTCTTTGGGCCCAGACATCTTGACAGATTTTTACCCAGTGAAGTGTAGGCCCTTCTAAGCCCTGAGCAGACATTTTCTCCAGAATGCTGGGGGAAGTGTCAAAGGCTTTAGTGAAGTCTAGGTAGACAACATCCATTTCCTTTCCCTCTTCCACTATCACCTTGTCATAGAAAGAGATCTGGTTCATCAAGTAGGACCTGCTTTTCATAAACTCATGCTGATTGGACCTGATCATCTAGTTGTCTGTTACATGCTGTGTAATGATGCAAAAGATGATCTGCTGCATAAGCTTCCTTGGCACTGAGACTGTTGGTCCTGTAGTTACCTGAATCCTCCTTCCAGCCTTTCTTATAGATGACCATCACATCTGTTAACTTGAAGTCAACTGGTTAGACTGGTCTGCTTGTAAATTATCCCCACAGATTTGTCTTTGTCAATGCATATGCAGATGTTCACACATATGTATACACCTGTATATATTAATTTTCATTAATATCAGTTACAGCTATAATAAGAATTATACTAGGTTATTCTTCAAGACCTACTATTGATCTAGGTTTACAGACTATAGAGAGCTGAGAACATCCCTTCTTTCCAAAAGTTATGGAAAATTATGTCAATAAGGCTCCTCTACATAGTTTCCCAAGCTCCTCTTCCTGGTGTCTGGAAGAATATTTAACCTGTACAAGGCACTGTTAAAAGCCTGTAGGCAGTTAGTTTGGGTTCTTCGGAGTCCTATAACCAGCGGAGAACCTGATTACTTTTAAAAATAGTTTCTTTTTAGGAGCTGGACATTAGCACCTATCCTGTGATTCTGAAAGTAAGGCTTGCCACGTACGCTCTTCTTCCTGTTGCAGAAATCTGGGTTTGCATTTGCCTGTGGAAAGAATAGAAGTCATGGGTCAGTGACACACCTATTGTTTCACATACTGTATGAATAGGACAAAAATGCTGCCTTTTTTCAGCAACATTTACAGTCTGATTTGACACCCATTTCTAGACAGCTACTTTCAAAATAACTGGAAGGGTAGACACAAGGCAAAGAAAGGACCATCATGACAGAAAAATTATCCCAGTTGTGAAGGTTTAGGGCCAGGGCAGACTGCTAGACCTATAACAGATGCTCTCCGTTAATCTCCCTCCATCTCCATAGGGGAAGAGAAAGAGTGTAAGGGATAGAAGCTTATTGATAGGAAAAAACCACCAGAAAAGATTTAATGAAAATAATAATAATAAAATATATACAAAACCAGTATAGAATCCACGCACTCCCTGATGGCAATTATATCACCTTCACCACTGATGCTGTGGAGCAGTCACTGGGAAAGTCCCAGACTGGACTCAGAGGCAGATGGGAACCAGATTCAGGAGCTGGATTCTGGAACTGGAAACAGAAACACGCGGATTGGGACTGAAGGCAGAATGGGCAGAGTCCTCCTCAGATGCCAGACAATGAAGCAGAGAGCTTGACCCTTGTGATCCCTCGGCTTTATACCGAATATGATGTCTATGGGATGGAATACCCCACTGGTCAGCTTAGGGTCACCAGCCCTGTCCATTCTTCCCCACAGGTACAGCCTTTTACTTTCAGCACCCCATTTGTGGTACACAAGTTCTAGCAATGACCTTGATCTGCATGCCAGTACTTGGTAGTGAACTGTAAACATGAAGCATTATCTCTGATGGAAACAGACACTGCCTGCAAAAATATGCTGTTAAATTCAGAAAGTGCAGTTAGAAGAGATGGAGCTGAAAAGTAAAATCACTGAACAGAATTACTTCAGTTTTAACTTAAACCAGGACACCAGTGCAAAAAGATCCTTGACTAGTGTCAAGCATTTCATGGGCACCAGGAAGACTTTTGAAGATTTTGTACTTTGCTATTGCAAAAAATAAATACATAAAGAAAAAAAATTTTTTAAAGAAAGATAAAACTTCCTCTTTATAGCAAGCTTCTTCAAAATACTTAAAATATTAATTTCACCACAAGTCAATCAGACATATGAGTTGAAAGCTTAACAGTACTAGATAGTTTGTAGTACTGAAAGGGCTATGGAAATTCTTGAAATAGGAGGAAATTAATTCTGAAAAAGAGAAGACCAAAGAAGAAAATACAAGGAAGAACAATGTGGACAAGAGACTACAGATGGACATGAAGGATTACTTCACAGGGATCAAATGTGAACAAAATTAACGCGGGGGAAATGTTACCAAGTATCCATTGTACTGCCTCTATGCATCTACTTGTCCTCCAGACTCCAAGAAAAATATGAGATATTTATCTGTGTTTCACATAAGAGTAAGCTCACCAGAATAAGTTCTGATTTACAACAGGGTTCCACAAGGTAGGGCATACACATCGACCATTACCTCTGAGCCACTCAAATGTAGCAGAGCAGCAGTATATTCCCCTGAAACTGTTTGTCATGCATTAAGCTTTTAACAAAATGTAGACATAATATATCCCTTAAGGAAATGAGAGCTCAAGGTGACATATAAGTTACAGGAATAAGAGACAGAGTGATGTTCTCACAAGTAATTAAGAGCGGCTATAACACATCTTCCTTTTTTAGAGTGAAATACACTTATTTTTTAAATTATGCACAGAGGAAAATAATAGAAATATAATTTCAGAATAACCAAAATACTTTTGTTTCAAAAATGTCTAAGTGTGAATTCATATTGGAATCATAGTACTAAATCTTTGGGGCTAAGCATGTGCTGCCAGATTATACAAAGCTGAAGGACACTTTCCCTGGGCAAAAGATCTTGGCAGTCTACACTATCAGCTACCTGGAACCACCCGTGGCCTTTCTGTGGTCTGGATAAATTAGCATGCTCCCAAATAATCCTTGGGCACAGTTCAGGGGTTAGCATGGATAAGAGACCTTTACCAGACCTGCCCGCAGAGCAGGAGCTGAATATTTTATTTACAGGTAGGTTTGTGCCTGTTTTGACCTTGGTGCTGGACAACAGCATGAAGCACCTTTAGTTTACCAGCAGGCATTTATTCTTAGAGGCCTAATAAAGGAATGACAAGGCAAAGACATCTCTGTGTTCACCCAACTACCCTGACCCACACTCATGAGCAAGGAGCTCCAGCACTGGAGTTTCAGGATTCTCCTCTCTGTGGCAAACTCCATGGCGGCTGCGAGAAACCCTGTCCCTACACTCACCTCCACATCAATATGCCTGACAGACAGACTTTCAAGATGCTTTCCAGCCTGACATAGAAATGCAAGACCTGAGGAGTAACGCTGGTCTGGAAGTCTGGAAGGCAGAGTTATTTTGAAAGTTTCTGTGTTTCTCACTCCTTCTATTAGGAATGAGATGACTTTATGATCCCTCTTTACTTATGAACAATAAAAAAAAAAAAGAAACGTGAAAATTCTGTGGTTAGTGGCCAAATTCTAATAAGGCATTTTGCAGACTGGAAAACAGCTGTCCAGTGGTCATGTCATTGAGAAGGTTAGCATGGATTTTGATACTGTAACACTTAAAAAGAGAAGAAAAAAAAACCAAGATAACTAAAAAAAGGAAAAAGAAGGAAAAAAGAAAGAAAAAAAAATCCAAACACCATGGCATTTATACAAGTCAAATTAAAAAAAAAAAGAAAAATCAAAAATCTTAATGTGCATAATTATCAGGTCAGATAAACTTCTGTTTGAACTTCTGATACAAAGCATGTACACAGAAAAAGTGAGCTGAAAATATGAACATTTTTCAGAGACTTAGGATGAAGTAAGGCTCATTATATAAGTAATGTATTCTCAAGAAAAGAAGCCCATGTGAATGAGAACACAATGGAATGATAAAATAGAACAAGTTGCAAGACATGACTCTTCATTTCTAGAGGACCTGCAAGATCAATGCCTTAGTCTGTGTAATATTATTCATATCTATTCAGAAAACACGGCCTGAAGAATGAGTTGATGTGCATCACATTTTCTTTCAAGTAGCTGGAATATAATGCAAAATCTGTGGACAAGATCAGTTGTTTTTTCTCTCCTTTAAAAAATGTGATATTATGATGAAATTTATCTGAAACTTCAATGAAGTTAATTGAATGCATGAATTCATGCCTGTGTCTTTACTTATTTAAACTGGCATATATATTCTTTTAAAATTCCTTCATTCTGCTTTGTAAGTTGAAAAAGAATTGCATTATGCAGGGACAACTTGATTGTTTCAGTTACTCTGTTCTTGTGCATTTTGAAAAGCAGAATCCCCAAATATTGTCTTTTCTATTTTGCTGGTTAAGCACTTAGATTGCCACAGGGCTGGACTGAAATTGTTCAGGACATAATGAGACTCTGGATTTCCATGAGCTTTATCAGCCAGTCAGAATTCAGGCAAAGAAACCAATATATTAGAATGAAATGTCAATTACAATGCTCTTCCCTGTTACAAGTTTCCAAGGATGACTGGGAAGTAAATGCATGATGGTTGGGGAAATTACTTTCTCATTTAGCTGCACTACTGGCAACCAGCAAAGGGAAAAATTTTATTTTCTATTCAATTTATTTATGGGTCTGCATTTCTGTGCAAAGCTCAGACAAGAAGACATCCTTCTTTAACCAGGCCAAGGTTTCCAGCCAATTCTTACAGTAACATTTCTTGCTACTATTTTCAATAGGATGTCTTTCCATGTAAGTTACTTCTAGTAAAAAGAGACCAATGCTGCTAACATTAATTTCTCTTGCATAGATTCCTTCCACAATATTTATTCTCCTGATGAATTAACATCACCTTGACTAGAAATTAGAATTTCTCTCTATTTTAATGAGATCTTTGCAAAGACAAAGTGTTAATCTGGAATGACCTTACTAAACATCTCTTAATTCTTGATGGCAGCAAATTAAATGTGAGTGGACACAGAACAAATTGCTTCATTAGTGATATAGTCTATAATACCTAAGGAACTGTAACCCACATTTCCAATTCATGGACCATTTCATCTCATCATTTAACTCCCACAATGATATTGCACTATCTGTGTTAGCTAACAATATACTTACTTGTCACATTATGAGGATATGCTATTTAGCAGCTTATAGTAGGTATTACTAATTGTGTAAAATATTGCCTTCACTTCCAAACACAGAAAGATGAACATATATTAATAATATGATGTGGCTGAGCATATTTTAAGTGTGATGTGACTGAGAACATATGAGAAGGCAGTCACAGGTGAAAATATTGACACCGTTATGATTTAGCAGCAATTTAAGATTTAATGATGGTGAGAGGTAGATCAAAAGGTTGACTTTTAGCAGCACTTAATCATTAACCAATTTAAAATTAACAAGGTAATTCAGTAGAATGTTATAATCAAAATAGTGACTTAGTTACAGATTTGATAATTATAAGAGTCACACTAACTTACTACAAGGTATCCTTAATCAAAAAATATATATGTATACGCACAGATGTAACCACAAAGCATAGAAACAGACAGACAGTTATTCGGATCCAGTGGAATATACATCCACACTCATGAAAACAAATGGGTATAATCAAACAAGCAGATGAGAGGTGGATGAAAGACAGGCTACCCTATAGTTAGAATTTTGTTCTTCTCAATTTTAGAGCAAATACTTACAATGTTTTGGCATTCTCAGCTGATGATAATTGAGTCTTGAGAAGTCTGACTTTGTCCTGGCTCTTTACATGGTTTGTGCTTGAGACACATCTTACTCAGAGACACAGCCCACAGCAATTCAGGAGAGCTCAAAGGGTCTCACTTTGGGATCACTATTTATAGGATCTGACATAATTGACTTTCATCAGATTTTTTCACTGTCCCATTTTAGATGTCAGAACATTATGGTATTTTCTTCCAGTGTGCAGATACACATCTTGTTGACTTTCAAAGTTTGATAGCATCCTACTGTTGGCCATGACTCAATTACAGATGTACTAGGCTATCATGACCCAGGTACAGATGTCCTAGATTATCAGGAGGTGACTAATGCCCAAGTCATAAGGAGAGCAGTGCAAGGTTTGGGAAAGTGGGGACACAGCACACAAAGGAGAAGCCTTAGTGTTCAAATTTGCTGTCTTTCACAATCCATGCCTGACTTACCCTGGGTTGGTTTGAGGCCTAGGAAAAGGAGGAGGGGAATTGCATCAGGTCTCGAGTGGGCTTTGAGTGGTAGGGGGACTGTACCATCACAAAAACCACATCAACAACTGGATTTCCACTGAGAAATTCCTGCATTTGCCAAGTACCCTATTCAGAAGTCTAATTTTTCACATTGGCAGTAGGACGTTACAGGTCTTATGAAAAAAAGTGTGTCAATGATCAATAACCTTATTAGCTATAAAACCCATCTCATCATTGGAAAAGAAGTAATATTTTAGTTCAGAGCCTGCTATTCACATAATTGCTGTTGAAGTGTGAAAATTGTAATAGTAAACCTCTTCCTGGGAGATATGTTGTTCAGCAATTTTGACAATTAAATGTATTTGTGTGTATGTGGCACTGTGTAGCTTTGTATAATTAACTTTCTTTTAAATGTAATTATTAAACAAAATACTTCATGGCTCACCACAACCATAAAGGCAAACACATAGAAAATAGAAAATGTCAGATACAAGTTCATTTTGCAGCTTCAGTTCAGCATCCTTACAATAAGTTCCTAAATAAAATTATGTAGAAAATGCTGACTAATCCAGAAAGGCTAGTTAGTTTTCATCTCAACTACAAATCATATTTGCTCTCATTACTGCTCAGTTTTTCATTTGGCATCTAGTCTGTGCACTGAAAAAAGGAAGATATAAAAATATAATGAGAACAATTAATAGATTATCAGCACATACATACACAAAGGCTGAAATAACATGGTATATTTAATCTCAGCTGTTGGGGTAAAATAGCTCTTAAAATAAAAGAAGAGAAAGTAAAAAGAAGCTTACAAAAAATTAAAAACTCCCTGCAAACAAGCCAATAATTCCATATTTCAGCATAACATTGGAAGTCAATTGATTTTAATTAAGATTTTTTTAAACCAGCAGTCTAGACCAAGAGATCTTGATGAAAAGCATAGCTGATGAAGGTAAGTTCTTTGTGTGGATCAACTAGCAGGGAATGGGGGGCAGGAGAGGACAGACAAAATGTCTATGAAACTGCTCAGCCATCCCATCTGAAGTAGATATATGAGGTCTTGAAGCAATGAATCCAGAATGATTAGCAAAAACACAAGAAAGACTTGAAACACCTATCTCCCAGCTCAGCTCTGCTGCCCCAGTAACAAAGACAGTTTCAGTTGCACTACTACAGCCATAGATCAAGGTCTGCGAGGCTTGGCAACTTTCTCTACATCTGAGAGTGAAGAAAATTCAACAGCAGGCTTTTTGGCAGTATGCTTCACTATATATGAACCTGTGGCTTTTCAGAGCCTAATAATTTGTTCCAAACTGACTGTATTTTCAGGAGCATAGAAGAAAAGCACCCTGACAAATATAGTGCTCCGCTCCAGCTCCTAAGCCTAAAGGCACTAGAGCACTTCAAAGAAGCAAATTGTAATACTATTTTTAAAAGAAAAAACATTTTTCTTCTCCTAAATTAATTTTCATTTTAAATGACTGAGACATTTTTTCTGAAGCATTAAAATAAAATAACTACTCAAGATGTGGAAAAACTTACACCTAAAATATCAGCATTTGGGGAAGTTATTATAGACTTATAATGAAAAATATTATATACCAAACTTTACCCATAATTATAAGTGTCATTTCCACTATCTAAACTCAAGATAGAATGCATCTTGTGACTTGATTGTCCTCTTCACTCTGCAGTTCCTTTGAGTCAAAACCAGGAATGGATGAGGGATAGTTTGCTCTAGTCCACAGGACTACAGTTTATTGTGCTAAAGTAATTAAAAGTGTGACTTATTCCACACCCTCTGCAGTCATCCAGGACTATCCCAGGCACCATTCTATCCTCAAACACACCCACATGCCATTATACCACATTTTGAGACATATGGTCTTACCAACTCTCCATAAAAAGCTTGTAAGCAGATTGTGACATCTCTGGTTTTATGTATTTTGGAACCAAATGGCATTAAAGAACTCTCAGGTCATAGTCCCACAGAGGAGAGCTGGACCAGCTGATATGTAACACTGATGTGTCCAGCCCATTGGAGGGGGGTTACACTGAGAGGTGAGTCATCCTGTACCACCTAGACTGGTAGCCAAGGAAATCAACTCCTGAGCAAGGGCTTGGCATAGCCAGAATAAAGCTCCATTTATTTAGAGAATGCAAAGATGGTGAAAAGAATAATTTTTCATTCTATCAGGTCTATGTGGATTGATTCAGAAAGCAAACATTTTAAAGTGGCTCTCATCCTTTAAAACAATGCTGTTAAGTGAGATCAAAAGCAGCATGAGTAATAAAGGTTAGCAGAAAAAATGTAGATGAGTAATTACACAAAAAATCTATACACCTCCATGCAATCTCATTTGAAAACACTGTGAACAATTTCTTGCAATGGACATCCCTCTCTCTCTACTGGGGGTAATAAACCTTGGAGATTAAATGAAGGAAAGAGGGAAATGAGCCATTTAGTTCTATTAACTATTGTAACCTGACATGCATGGAATTATATAATAATTACTACTGAAAGGTAGAACATATCATCTGGATAGGGAAAAAATGGTTGGGCAATATCAAACTACTGCTAATTTCAAAGTGGACTGTAATCTCTTAGCACTGCCAATTTTAAGAATATTGCCAAGTTACTGAGGAAGCTGAATCAACAAAAATGAATTTTTGATTCATTAGAAGTCATGATATTCCATTCTTTCAAGCACAGAGATACTGAGGTTATTTAAAATTTATTAAATATATTCCTCTGTGTATATTTGAGTGTCACCTTAATCTCATTGACACTATTCAAGAACAGAAGTTTCCCCTACAGCTCATGAACGTTTTGAAGTACAAGATCAGTTTATATTGTGAAGGTCAGAAACCAAAAAAGCTAAATCTAAAATGTCACTATTTGCAGTTGACTGTGTGTCCACTTACTACCACTGTTACTCAGACACTGTAAGCTCTAGAAATGCCTTAGAAATTCAAGTGATCAAAAAAATTGAAAATTTAGAGGCATCATGCAAAGAGCCTCAAGGAACTTCAATAAAACAGGGTCTGCTTATTGCATGATGTCAGAATTTGGTCCTGTCTAACTAGACATTAGGTTGGTAAAGGCAATTTCAGATTATAAGCCTATCTCTCTGCAAGATTATAAAAATCCTATTAAATATCACTCTGATCCTCAGGTACAATAAGGAAGTAATAAATACAAAAGTCAGAATTGAGTATTCAGAGAAGAAAATATCCCATAAATGAAAAATGACCCAGAACTTTTAGGCCTTGAGTCATTTCTCTAACAGCTACAAAAATGTCAACAGCAGTGATATATAAAAAGCCAACAGTAGTTTCATTAATAGTACTCTGTCACACTGCAGAGTGGATTGTGCTAGCATATACTCAAAGGATAGACATTCCCTTTAAAATTCAAATACGTGAACTCGAACTTTTCCTCAGCTTCAACCTACCTGCTGTTACCTACAAGAGTGAAACTGGCCAATTGGAGATCATTACTCCACGGTTTCTCCATATCTCTCATCTTCTCAGTGAGTGGAGCACAGCATGCTGGAGCACATTCCACTCACAGCAAGAACATCAAAGAGTCCAGAGACTCTAGAGTAATGATTGTTGATTATGCTAATTCTTCACTTACAGTATCAATTGAAACACACACCCCACACCACTGCAGGCTGAGAGCTACTGTACGTGTGTCCTTGAGCTTTTAGCTTTCCAAATGTTAGCACTTTCATTTAATAATTCAGCCTCTCTTTAAAACAGTCTTTGAAAAATGGAAAGCAAATACACTGGCTGTAAAAGAAAAAAAATATATCACTATGGTTAGCACTAAGATGCTAAATGAGGACTCAGCAAATCTGGCTTCAATATTTATCTCTTCTCACAAAAGCCCTGACCAACCCTGGGCAAACCAATTGGAGTGTGAGAAAAGCACTTAACAGAGGCATAAGGAAACTGTCTTTTCTATTTAATAGCAAGTTGCCCAAGCAAAGAGGTTGTCTCTTATTTCCCACAGGTATGGTATTCATGCACTAGGACATCAGTGGGGACTTCTGGATGCTATTTTAATGCAGCTCTACACTATACCAAAGGTCAAGTAATATTTTGGGATATAATAAATTTAGCATCGTAATGTCCAGACTGCTTGAAAGCAGTTGAAAGCTCACAGCTGTCTGTTCACATAGTGAAGAAGTGGCTGAGATATGGGGCTGACTGCAGCCCTCCGGCCACACCTTTCCCTTACCAAGGAGTTGTCCCATTAAGACCAAAAATCCAATATGCTGATAGAGGCTAAAGTAATCAGAAAAGTTGAATGCCTGAAGAACTGGAAACCTAGCACAACCTGGAAGGATTTCTAATAGCTAAGATCTCATTAAAAGATAGCATTTGCATGTAAAGCTAGACAATAGTGAGATAGGCCTCATAGGTTGTGATTGACAGTGTACCTGCACTCTCCATCCACTAGAGACCCATAGGTTTACGGTTCAGTGGCCAAGGGCATGACCCTGATAAATTTTAGACTGCAGAAATCGAGCACAATGCTTCAGTTTCCTTCTCTTGTTTTTCTTCCAGTGCAGGTGACCTTATTCCATCAGGATATGTGTGCATTTGCTTCAGGTATTATTACTGAAGTTAATTTCTGGCAAAAATCTCCCTGTGTCCTTCTAGGCAGCAACAACTGTTGAATGTCATCATAGATCTGTACTAAATATTGTGAAAGTCAAGAGTCTCGTAGTGGCAGTTTGACAGGCAGAAGGTACATTTAATTATTCTCTCTTGTGTGATATGTCAAAAGAGGATAAAAATGTCATTTAAAAAAAACTGTATTCAGATTATCTACTCTAGTTGCTTAATTTAGTTAGAAAGGCTGCACTCTACTGTCTGTACTTGAAGAGAGTATGGCAATCCTAAATAGCAAATGGTGTGAAATTCTTGACTTTTGGTCTTAGACCTCCAAATATGTCTGAGAGTTACTTTGGTCCCTACTATAAATGATCTGAATAAAATCTTGAGTTACATTTAAGTGTTTTATTTTCAAGGTACCTAGAAATAGCATCATGTAAATCTCCAAAGAGATGGCAGCAAACACTAACACTAGAGCACACTCTTCAGCTGATCAGTAGAACTTCAAAATACGAACACTGCTTTAATACAAACCAAAAATGTTTCATAACTATTCAGGAAAAGGTACCTAAGACACAGGGAAGGATATTCTGTGTCTCAGCCAACTGTTAGCTGACACTGCCAGACCTTGACTATACTTGAAAAGACATATCCCTCTTCATTTGTCTTCATCCCTCTCCCCACCTTTATTACTGAGACTTGAAAAATGAATCATTAAATAGTTGAATTACATGAAAACACATAGATCTTTCATACCCCTAACTTCTAAGACTGAAAAAATATATTTATATTAAATTCTGCAGACATGTAATCCAGCATTCATGTCCCTAACTTTTTCTAAATTTTCTGTCACTACTAAGAACCGAATCATTTTATAAACAAACTGCACTTCAGTTTAAAGCAAGTTTTGTCTTTTACCTCCATCTGAGCATCCCCTGTAGCATTACTAATGAAACCTATGATAGTAAGAATGTAAAAAACAAACTCTACAGAAGACAAGATTTTCAATTATGCAAGAATACTGAAGATTAGAAAACCAAATGGGATCATCAGGAAGACACTTGGTCACCCTGTCACTAACCCTTCCAGAACAGGTCATGGATGAGGTACAGGCTACCTAACTTAGTCACCTCTCTTTTCAGTTATGCCATTATCACTTTAAAGTAGAGAGGGTCATTTCTTGTATGGTCAGCAGTGAAAAACAGAAGACGACCTTATCTACCAGACATAAGTGTTAAGATCACTACTTCCCCATTTAGTTGTATTTGTCACCTCAAAGCATCCGGAGTGACTTGAACCCTTTAATAAAGAATCTGTGATGGGAGGTTACACATATGTCACAAAATTGCAAAAAGTAAGAGTAAAGTGTTTAATTAACATCCCTTTTCCTGACAAAATCAAGACTCATCTATTCTACTTCATCACTTTTACCTGACAGGAGACAGTTTCTTCCATTTCAGTTCAGATATTGAATCATAAGAAGCCAAACAAGAAACAAAGCAAACAGGCTCATCTGGCCCTTAAGACCCCAAGAATTGCAAAGGAGTATCCCACAGTAACCATCCAGTGTCACACTCTTACATTAATCACTGTCTTCTTTCTGTATAATCTATGATGCTAATGTTGAAAACTGGTATCTATGTATATGAATGTATATATCTATATATGTATGGACACATATGCACACGTTTACGTAGATATGACTACTTATTATTATAACATAATTTGTAAATGGGACAATTTTCAGGGATATTACAAAAGCTCTCTCCCACCAGCTGAGCATCTAAAATCCTCTTAAATTAATTCCTCCCATGCAACAAAAGAATTAGAGGAAAACACTAGAAAAGGTAATGCAACACATTTCATTAAGCCATAAAGTGATTGTAATTCAAGTTAACAAACTATAGGATAATCCAGTCTTGAGATATGTTAGATACTTTTCACTCTGTCTAAAATCTTTACCTGGATTCAAGACTAGTACATTTTTGTCTTTTCCTCCTATTTCAAATAATTCCCACAAACTACACAAAGTGCCTGCCAGTATGTGACCTTTAAAGATATTAAAGTGACTGAGAAGTAATAATTGCCTTGTTATTTTCTTTCCCAGTTTCTTAGCTAAAGTAGAATAAAAATTTTGTAATCTATTTCAAATAGGCAGTAAGTCTCCAATACATAGTACTCTCTAAATCTTTATTCTTACCAAAGGAAGAAAGTAAAGTCCTTTATATGGTAAAGATCCTAATACTCTTTCATGCAAGATACCATTGAAAGCCCTTGAAAACACCATAGAAAGGGGATCAATGAATCTCTGATAAAATTCTTCAGCCATCCTCCTATCCCCAGGGGAAGTTCACTTTCTAGCTGATAGAAAAGCTATGTGAACATCCATCTTTTCTATTGGTCTCTCAAGCAAGTCCTGTTTCTCATTTGCAAAAGCTTGAAAATCTTCAGCTCTTAAAAAAACCCTGCTGCTGAACAGGAAGAATGATTTATTCCTGAAAGAGCTTGCTTGTAGCTTGTCTGAGCTACCCTCAATGTGCCAGCACTGTCCCTACAGGCCTGTCCCCCACTATGGTGTCATATCCCTAATATGTCCCTCTACATTCTCCTTGCTTTATATCCTTTAAATTAAAAAGAGAAGCCTACCCAGCCTTTCATCATCAAAGGCTTTGTAAATCTAGCTTTAGCCTTCATTTGCTTTTAAATTTCCCCTGAATTCCACATGTTCCATATCTCTCAGCTAGCTATGGAGATTACTCCAACAACTAAATACTACATATGTTCCCCAAAAGAAAAGTGGAAAGACCACTAGGGGCTCCTTAGCCCATCTGTACTTTCCAACTGGGAAGCATAAAATTCCTAATCTATTTCTTCTTCCATGAAACAATCTTTTCTCTTTCTAACTGGAACTCTTATGACTGAGAAAGCAGCAGTAACCCAGTCTGGTATATACAGTCACATAGTTTTTGGATAATTTTTCCCAATTTTCATACATTTTTCCTCTAGAAAATTCTGTGATGTGTTGACCCTGTCTGGATGCCAGGTGACCACCAAAGCTGCTCTATCACTCCCCCTCCTCAGCTGGACACAGGAGAGAAAATATAAGGGCTCATGAGCAGAGATGAGGACAGGGAGAAATCACTGACCAATTACCATCATGGGCAAAACAGACTTGACCTGGGGAAACTAGTCTCCCATGGGAGACAGTCCTCCACAAACTTCTCTATGGGTCCTTTCCTCAGGCTTTATTTCTTCACAAACAGTTGGAGCATGGGTCTTTCCACAGGGTGTGGTTCTTCAGAAATGGACTGTTCTAGAATGAGTCACCTTGGGGTCACAGGTTCTGTCAGAAGTCTGCTCCAGAGTGGGCTTTCCACAGGGTCACAACTTCCTTTGGGCTCATCCACGTGCTCCAGCATGGAACCCTCCATCGGCTGTGGGTGGGTATCTGCTCCATTGTTAATCACCATGGTCTGCAGGGAGACAACCTGCTTCACCATGATCTTCACCATGGGCTGCAGGGGAATCTCTGCTCATTTGCCTGGAACACCTCCTGCTCCCCCTCCTTCTTCACTGGTCTTGGTGTCTGCAGAGTTCTTTCTTTCATGCATTCTTCTGTCATCCAGCTGCTATTCTGCAGCAGTTTTACTCCCCTCCTTAAATATGTTACCACAGCGGAACTACCACTATCACTGATGCATTCAGCCTTGGCCAGAAACAGGTCCATCTTGGAGCCAGCTGGCATTGGCTCTACTGGACACAAGGGAAGCTTCTAGCAGCTTCTCACAAAAGCCATCACTATAGCCCCACTGCTATCAAAACCTTGCCACACAAATCTAATACAAATTCAAACCTTTTAAATCTTTAAGTAGGTTGCCCAAAATATACTGTCCCACAAATATACCTGTAATTTGTTCATGAAGGAAAGCCTTTGATCTTCCAGTTCCTATTTCAAAGAAATTATGAATAAATAATCAAGTTATTTGCTCCAAGTTTTTACTCATATTTAAAGCCCCAGTTTAATATATGTTTATCTTAACAGCCTATCTGAATGACTTATTTCCTTGGGAATCCATTCTGGTTTTGATCACTTCACTATTATTCCCCAGCCCCAAACAGAGCCAATCAAATAATTCCAACAGGTGATGTTTTCTTGGAAAATGTGGTCAATATGCACAAACTATTTCATAAACAACAATCTTTGGTTGGAGAGGCTTTTGTAGAATTGCTGGCAGGGTCTGAAGGAACACAGAAACTCATAGTGGGTTCCAAGTCTGCCTGCCTTAAACACAAAGACCTTGGGAGGAAGGGTGTTCCTATTCTGAAACCAGCAGGTTTATCTCAAAACTGTTTTCTAACACACATGTCCACAGCCTGAGAACCCTGCTATGGGACAAAGTTAAAAATAATAAATTTTCCAACCAAAAGCCAATGTTATCCTTGTTCCTGGGTAATTTAATTTAATTACTCTGTGCAAACTTAAAAGTATCAAAATAAAAAAAAGTAATTATCTATAAATTAGAAACTTTATTTGTTTGGATAGCCGAAGCCCTAAAACAGATTCCTATTCAGAAAGTTTTATCTCAAAGTGCTCATCTCTAGTAGCACGCTGTTCTAAGTTCCCTAACACAAGTGCACGTCATTCATACACAGGTCTCTCCTTTGATCCTCTTTGTTCAAGGCAGTGAGTTAAACTGTTGTTAAGATCTGCAAAAACTTTACACAGTTCAGATGGCTGCAGATCACATTTAACTACTATATCTCTAAATTTGTATAAACCTCTGCTTTTTTATTTATTTTTAATTTCTTCTACTCCACAACTCAAAGTTTGCTGAGCTCAAAACTTGTCTAAAGATTCTGCAGTAACCACTTTGCCAGCTTGTTATTTAAGATTCCTGCATCATTAGTTGTAGCAAATGTTTCTTCCCTGTTTCTTTTTATTCCCTCTCCTTTTTAATAAATCAAACCTTCTTCTGCACATTTTTAATGCTTATACATCAGTCTTGAAACATCCTGGCTCTCCATCTTTTCACTCTGCTTAAGTTGTTCACAGTTCAGTATCATTAAAGGATGAAATCTGTCCTTTCCCAAAAGGTGAAAAGGTCTTGACACTCAAAATGTTGGTCCTGTTCAGGACATCCCCATATCCTCCAGCTACTCTCTACAGCACAGGAGGTAGAACCCTGTGAATGGAAATTAAACTTTTGTCAATATACCATGCCCCAAAAAACTGCCCATGAACCAAATCACTTTCCACACATGCTAATTCTCAATATCTACTGTACTCATGCTTGAGAAACATGAAGTGTACATTTCTTCATCCTGAAGGGTTTGCATATTGGAGCTACTGTGTGCTATGCAACACTGAGCATTAGGGTATTCAGAAACACAACAGAAAAATAATGGCTGTCTGAAATATCCACATTAACAAGCCTGGAAAATATGAACAGCAAACAGGGAGATATAGTTGTACTATTAAACTAGAAAAGTTCAGAGGTACCTTTTAAATCACCTTGAAATTTACACCTTGAACCTTATACAGAAATATTAAAGGGAGTATGTTTTGTGTCTATTTTAACTCCAGAAAAATGTTGTCATAAGCTTAATAGAAAACTGAAATATAGAATTAGATGCTACATCAAGGATCACTTCCTACATCTAAAACATCCCCAGATAAACCATTCTATAAGAAAAATTAACAGTGATTTCTCACAGAGAATATTCTAACAATACCAATCTCTTTTCTGCAGTGCCTAGTAATAGGAAAAGGAATAACAGGTATAAACTTGAGCATAGAAGGTTCCACCTCAACATGAGGAGAAACTCCTTTACTGTGAGGATGATGGAGCAGTGGAACAGGCTGCCCAGAGAGGTTAAGTGTTGGAAGGGACCTTGAAAGATCATCTAGTCCAATTCCCCCTGCCAGAGCAGGGCCACCTAGAGCAGGTCACACAGAAATGCACCCAGGCAGGTTTTAAATGTGTCCAGTGAAGGAGACTCCATGACCCCCCTAGGCAGTCTGTTCCATTGCTCCATCACCTAACACTCCCAGATACCCCTCAGCCATTCCCCCTCCTCCTTCAGTTCAACCACAAGGCTGAGCAAATCCTTCACCTGGTCACATGTAACAGAGGCCCTGTCTTTGCTGCCATCCATTAGCAATGCCAGGCTCTGTCACTCCCTGCAGCCAAAGACCTGAGCATGTTTTCATAGGACCTCTGCCTGGGTCACCACATTTCTTTGAACAACGAGTTCAGCTTGGGTTGTTACCATAGCTGCCCACACCAGCAGCTCCACCCACCCACGTGCAGATAACTCACCATTACTCACCCCTACACACCCTTGGTGATTTGCCCTCGGAGGCGTTTAAATTGCCCGCTGTGGCTGCGGCTCCGCCCTGTCCTGGCCCCGCCTCCCTCGCAGGGGTTACAAAACTCGCCACGTGGAGCGCGGCTCGTGGAAAACAAATCTTTTAGCGCTGGGTTTGTTGCGGGGATAGTCTGCTCTGGCGACTGATCGCAGTGAGTGATATTTGTGGGACTATACCAATTTACATTGTGTAGATGCAAGACTACTCAGTGTTTTATTAGAAAGGGGGTGGGGATGTATGTAATTTGTTTTGTTATCTGTCAGCTGGGACAAATTCTTTATTCTGTACAGTCTAATTCAAGTCTCTTTGAACCTACCGGCAGGATGTTTATCAACATTTCCCCCCTATCCTAAGGCTGGGTCACAGTTTCTTAACCCAGAATATAAATTATTATGCTAATCACATAGTTCATTTACTGCTGGTTTTAACATTCCAGCCTTGCCCTGCTCTGGGGTCTGCCCTGAGATGTGTAAGATGGTCAAGCTTTTCACAGAGCAGAAGATGAATGAGGCACCTTCTTGTCATTTTTATGATCAGCTTAAATGTTGAAATAAGATAGATGTTTGCCTTCCTCTCTGTGCTTGGACCTCCTTATATTGACAATGAACTCTTGGTAAATCACATGGCACTGACTGACTATTTTAGCAGATTAATACAAACTTGTGTCAGTCAATGCCATGGTATAAGTATAAAAAGAAGAATATACACACACATAATAAAATAAATCCCTTGGGTTAAGAATCCTTCAGGTGAAAACTAGAAGAAGGGTCAATCTGTTACTGTGCACCCTGCACAGCCCCACTGGAAATTGAAGGTTACACAAAGTGAACACCAGTGCTGAGCCGAGCCTGGCATATATTCAGAGGTACACATTACATCTGCCTATAGGTCAACCACAGATCTGCTGTAATTTCAGCTGCATCTCCTAAACTTTATGGACAAAAACACAAGCAAGACTAATTCTTCCTGCAGACCCTGGAAGGTTCTCACAGCCCATCAGAGCATACAGAGAGCAAACTCTAGCATGCATCCAGGCTGCTTCAGCCAGTAAAGCATGTGTTTTAGATGTATGAAAAACAGATGTGGCTCTGTTCTGTGGAAGGCAGGATGGAATATTGCTGGCCACAGTTTGCCTTCTGCACCTATGTGTTTTCTAATAAGTGATTACATTTTCTAAAAGAAACAATAAATTAAATTCCCAGTGATTTTTTTTTCAGATAGCCTTCAGAGCATTTTCAACATATTAATGTTATAATATTAATGTCTTAATATTATAATTGTTTACTGTATGCTAATCTTGAAACTCTAGGGCTGCCCTCAAATTAGGATGAGTCTTACTAGCTGAGAGTTAAGATTGTTTAGGTTAGAACTAGTAGAAACTGGCATTAGGAAATTTGATTCTATACTCTTCGTTGCTTATAACAGAACTTTTTATTGGTTTGTCATACACTTATTTTCAATGTCTTTCAAGACAGGATATTAAAGGTCATTTCTGGATATAAAGTTATGACTGAGGACAGAAAAGAGAGGAGTTATATTATTTTTAACTGATGAGCAGACCAGGCTTAGGAAAAAAAATCAGGAATGATATCTTTGTCACTACATAAGATGACTCAAACTATCTTACAGTCAAGTGCTACATTATGAGATAAAAGCTTCCTAGCTGCAACTGTGTGGCTCAGCAGTGATAGCGTTCCCTTCTCACTTGCAGTTGCATAATACAACCCTACACCTTTCACTGAAGTTGTAGAAATAAAAATGGAAGAACATTTATCCTTTAGTTATTGCATAGTTACACACAGAACATACATTTGCCTAAATCTAAGTACTGTGGGGGGTTTATTTATGTGGACAGTTGCAGAGGAGAAAAAGTGCTTGCTTTTTAAAGTCAGTGAGGGCTAACAAAGCATATCCTGCTCTGAGGAAAAGCCAAGGACTTTTCTTTCCATACTTTCCTGAGAGAAGGGGCAGAGAAGGTGGGTGTAACACACTCTCCATGGCATAGCAGTTTGAGGAAGCAATCTGTTTTAAATCCTCTTTAGCTTTAACCACTTGTGTGTGTAGAGATCTGAAAGATACAATCATTCCTTCAACCTCTCCCGAGACTGAATGTTTTCTCAGTTTCCTCAGTTAGACAAATGGGCTTTCAGCTAACCCATGGAAGCAATTCCTGACTCATTATCATTAATGTAAGCCCCAGCCAAATTTTATTTCCACTAAAACAAACAAAAAAGATACAGAGTGGACATCGGTACATTCCAACAAGTAAGCAGACAAAGCTAGTGCCCTGGAATGAGCTTCTTTAGGGAAGTTCACCATGGTAAGAAAACTTACTTGTTTTCTACTTGTGAACTCTTACTTGATGTCTGTATCATATCAGAGCAAATTATAAATGTCTTGCCTGATTACATGAATTAGCTATGCGCAGATGTACTGTGACTGAGTAGCAGGAATAGCAGCATGAAAGCAACATCACTGGTGACTCAGTTCTTTTCTTTCTTCAAAGAATCAACATCACACAACATCCCTAGCATTGTTTAGAGCAAAATAACAATGTGTTGTCTTGGAGGTAGAATTGAAGGTTCTTGCTAACCAAAGTTATAAAATTGACTACAAAACCACGATCTCCTCCACATTTTAGTGCTTTTTTTCATTGAACTTTACAAACCACCTTTGGTTAAAAACATTTTGTCAGCAGTGTTTTGCTCCGAATGTAACAGAAAATATGGGAGTTAATAGGAGTAAAGAGTGTGTCCTATCAAATTAGCATGTCATCTAAAGGAGTCTTTGTTAGACCTGCAGTCACAACAGTTACACGCAGAATCTATGCAATGTTCAGTAGTTCTTCCCTCTGCCAGTGTCTAATTGTAAGCAGAAGTCAATTGGGAATTAAAGCTACCAAAAAAAAAAATCTTTTTGGACACAATTTTGCAGATCCTAATGCAATACTTTTATTTGTTCCATCCTAACTAGCTGCATTTGCATTTTAGATGAGTGTACAAGAACTCCAACCCCAGGAAAGGTTCTGCCATGCTAACAGATAAAAATTGCTCTGCTGTTACATGGGCATTGCCCTATCACAAGCCAAAAGCATATGCACTGTCAAATGTTAGGCCAAAGGGGAATGCAGGCAACAAGGACACTGATGTGCCTTCCTGTCCCAGCCCATCTGCTGTGATTCCTCTGTAGGAGGAAAGTATTTAGCTTGGGTTATGTCTATTTACTGTGTCAGGATAACGGGCAAAGAAGGAAAAGACTCCACTAGCATGTGTACACAAGTCTGAGTGGCTCAAGCTTTTTAGGTGGAGACAATATTCACACAAGGTATTCTCCCATTGGTACTGGTGTGTATTTGCACAATCCAGCATAGCTGGAAGGCTATGACATTGCTGTACCATCCCATGGAAACAGTACACATTTTTATATTTTTGTCTACCAAGTAAGTAAAAAATATCTTTCAGTTCCATTCTGTATGGTATGTTAAAGAAAATGCTGTCATAGATAAAAATCCTTCCTCAGTGGGAATATTAATTTGCCAGCATGAACTCTGCAAGATATTTCTGCCAATGGACTGATTGAAATGATAGCAGGACACTCACAATTCTGCTTCATTTATATATAATTACTGTACTGTGTTTCTTTAAGTGTTAAAATAAAATTGTTTTCTTAATCAGTCTTCTAATTCCCACATGCTCTTTTAAGAAGCACTTGTGAACTTTCAGACAACAGGGTTTACTAGAGGTGTCCCATTAGAGCAAAACATCTGACAGGGGCGGTTATAGCACCTGGCTGCTTCCAATGCAGTCTTGGTAACTTTATCCTCATGACTCTAAATAATGCAGCAATTACCAACTGCTCTGTGGGTTGCTGTTGTGAAGACTCTTGTTAACCACAGGCCTTGGGAATCACCTTGATGAAACTTCACACTTTCACTTTACAAATTAACATATGGTTGAAAACATTGGTAAGGGATCTTTCTAAAAACTAATTACATGTTCAATCACCATAAGACCTGACAGATTCAGAAAACCAATTCAGAGATAATGTATTTATTGTTTACTGTGTTTTTAACTATCCCACACCCACTGCTAACCCTGTTTTAATGTTTACAAACATAGTAGTCCATGGTCTCCATTATTATCTCCCTTGCTGTGTTCTTCACACAGATCCAACTTTACACCTGGATAATGGTTTGCACGAGCTGAATATTATAACTCAGGGGAAACCAAAAGATTTTATTTTAATTTGATTTAAACCATCTGAGAGTCTGGCTCTTAATTGCACTCTGAATTTCTCAGGAAAGTCATTGATGTAGCTTGATACACTCTCCACGATAGGGTTTATCTGTTCCTAGATGAATAGTATCTTCTCTTTGTTGTTACCAGAATATTCTAACCTCCTAAAAAACCATCACCCTAGACCTCCTGACTTTCCAGCATAATGGCTTATTCATTGTAATTCACATGCAACTATTCAAGACCCTGTAGCAAAAAAGAGTGTGTATATTCATTCTAACATTTTATCAGCCTGAACTATATATCCAGTTCTTCCCCCAGTGTACAATAGTACTGGAAAGATTAAATATTGATTTTCTGATAGTACTTCAAATTATTTAGGGAAAAAAATGCATTCTCTTGAAATTATGGCTTTCAATATAGTGCAGTAGATTTTATTCGAATTATTTTGTACTATGTTTTACAGTATGAAAATAGTGTGAATACTGAACAGTACAGCTTCAGTACAGACTGTGCATTACTCTGTTGAGCATGTAGTAAGAACAGTTAGAAATAATCTAATGATAAAATCATGTGACTTTCAATCATGGAATTGTATGGCTGTTTTTTCCATTGGATTCTACTGCAAGTTAAAACACTGCGGTTAAAGACATGGAGCCTGACTGCCTTTACCTTCTAATTCAATCTGTATGACATGGGTTACTCGGTGTAATCTCACAATGGCCTTTGTATCCTAGTATGCTTAAGCTTTATTTGAAGAGTATGCCTTGGGATAAAAGGCTACTCTGCTTTGCAGACCACTGCCTCAATTTGCTGGTCAGATTTTGGCTGATGCTGACAAGAAGGATGTCCATTAATGTCATTTACTGTGGAAAATATATAATGCAGTCAGTCCTGCTTTGTAATGAGACCATCAAGGAATGAACAACAATATCAGATGGAAATAATTTTCAGCTGCTTTTGGCCTGGGGTTAGACTGGAAAGGGTGACCTTGAGGTGAAGAGCTCCTGATCCTATTACCAAGCTATTAGCAACACAGTCTTAAGTCCCACCACTCCGGGTCACATTGTTACCTATACTGCACCAAGGATTTGCATACCCTAGGATATGTTTTCTTAATATTTGGTAACTTAGAGTATTTATCACAAGAGCAATCTAACACAAAATGCTGTCACTACTGCTCTATGAAATAAGCTACAGCAAATATGCATGTATATACATCTTAAATCACAGGATGGAACCTCAAATAATAAAAACACTCTCAAAATCCCTCTTAGGCAACTTAGGCAGTTGTTATAACTGTAAAAGTCCAGAAAGGTAAGTAATTTCCATAAGCAAGGTGTCTATTCTGTAAATTCATGCAGGTCATGCCCTCTAAGATATGTGTATCACATGTATTTAATGTTTTGGGTTTTTTTGGTTTTTGTTTTTTTTTTTTCATTTTATTTCTTACAGTATTTTATAGGAGTTCTAAACTTCACTACAGATAACTAAGGGCAAGGTAATGGTATGTGCTTAAAGTGCCACAAAGAATAGAGAGTTTGGTAATTTGTAAGATACAGCTGTTCCCAAGACCTCAGTCTTCAAGAGAAAGAATAGCTATAAGGGAAATTCTGATGGGGGGAACTTCTCAGTTATCTGGTTCATGGGGTGCCCAAGGGCACAAACACATGTGTTTTAATACACAGTATTTTGGACAGGGATTCCTTAGTCCTTGTTGCTACAGCTTCTCTGCTTGCATAGGACAAGTAAATATTCAATGCTCTAAAAAGTTTTGAGGATTCATTCAAGGATTCCCTCATGGAAGGAGAGATGCAGATTCCACCCTCCACAATACTTAAACAATTAAAGACTTACTTTGAAATGTGTTTAAACAGTTTCTATTGTGCTTAAATAGGATCCTGTGTAAAAATTAACATCTAGTTAAATAATATTTAAGTATTCAGAAGGCAGTATTGCTTTGTCTCTCCTCTTCCTGCTATGAGATGTTGTAGATTATTCAATAATAACATCCAGTCAACATTTTCTCATCTACAAATCTATTTTCATGCATTTTATTTATGGAACTTTACTTTTTTGCTTTTTTGCTCAAGTGCATGGCCTTGCTAGGAAAGGCTTCCTTTTTTTTTTCTTTTTTCTTTTTTTTTTTTCTTTTTTTTTTTTGAGAGAATTTTTTTTGTTTTAAATTAATTTTCCAGTACATTTTGTGAAAAAAGCATGTCTTTATTTGCTTGCTCCCAGATTCTTCCACGGTATGTAAGTACCTAGCTAAAGTATTTAAATAAATCAAATAATCACTCCAGAATCTTGCTGTATTCTTTGCAGCAAAATATTTATCATTCAGAGAAGATGTCACTCCATTTTCATTAATTACAAGGAAAATTTGGGTAATTGTGCTTGTCAGTGCTTAATTCGTAATACAGGTTAGATGCCTAAAGTTAAAAAAGGCCTGTATCTGTTTTTGAGAGTTAATTATAATAGTAGTCACACCAAATGAGGCAGATGCAGGAAAAGAGCTGTGTTACTGATTACTGGAAAATCTCTGATTATTGCTGAACTGGTCCTGGTCAGTGTAACTCAACCATTTTTAGAAGTCAGGAATGGCAGTATCTAGAAACCAGATAAATCCTTGGACTTCCAGTACCCTGAGAACTGCTTTAGGAAGAAAAGTCTTCAGGATCAAAGCAGGAAAGGAGCCTGTAGTTGCCATTAAATGCTGGGGACTAGAAGGAAGGAAGAAGAGGGTTGGATTTTTATTACATAAAGTTAGTTGGCGGTTTGTGTTTTTGGGGGTTTTTATTTGGTTGGTTGGTTGGTTTGGTTTTTTTTTTAGATTCCAACATACTATGCTTTTTCTTTTTTCCCCAGTCAACAGTACAGTTTTCCATTCAGAAATTAAACAGTAAATAAAATATATTTATAATTTTACATGGGCTGGATACGCCAACAGATATTTGCTATGACATTTTTTGTTTTATGCTATATAGTCTTTTTCATGAGAGTAGCTTAAAGAACATTTTTTTACAAACTTCAGATCACATGGCCAGAGTACTGCAGCAATCATGACAGAGCTTATTTCTGTTAAGCTATAACAATTGTCATAGTTTAGACCGAGATGGGAGCTGAGAATCATGTGGCCATTTGCTCATACCTGCCACCACCTTGCTCTGTGGGATGGGAAGGGGAACAGGGAGAAAAAGGCAAAACTCTGTATATTGAGATAAGGAGAATTTAATAAAATACTGCAAGAAGAGAAGAAACAACAGTAATAATAATGAAACAATCTATAGACTGATACAGAGCACGCTGACCACTTAGAGCTGCACTGAATGTCATTGTCCCAGAGACCTCACACGCAGCTCAGCCTTCCCCCAGCCCACATATAGTGGGTATGACCTCAGTACAATATAGAATATCCTATTGGCTGGCTAGATAGTCTCTCCTGGCTATGGTCCCCTCCCAGCTTCTGGTGAAAGTTTGCTCTATCCTAGCTGAACTCGGGACAATGCATTGCAAAATGTGACTTAAACATCTTAACACATCAATACAAATAATAATGAAGGGCAAAAGCACTCAACTAGTGGATGGATAGATAATATTTTAGAGCTGAGGAAAGCTTTCATGTAAAATGTTTCCTTCAAAAAGAAAGTCCCGATTCAAATGCATGGACACTTTTCTTCAAAGCTGTTGCTTTATTTTGCTGGTTTGTGTGAAATCTTTGCAACACAAACCACTTCTATTTCAAATTAGCTTTAATCAGCTCTAATAGTTTAAAATCATAGTATGTATCCATATATTTAAACCAGTTGCAACAGTTTTAACACAAGCTGCAATGTAAAGATAGTTTTTCAGAGTGGGTGAATGAGAGAGAGAGAATTAATTTTGTTTTGTTTTGCTTTGTTTTTCCCTCAGTTAGGAGTTCACTTCTGTAAAAGATTAAGCAAAGAAGAGTTTACACCAAAAAGAAAAAAATCAGGGCAAAAGTGGCCCAAAGTCAGGATTTCTAGTTCACATAAAATACTTACAAAAAATAAGTTTCTATTTATTAAATATTCAAATTTGAAATTCATTTAAGGAAACACCCTGAAATATACTTCACTGAGCTAAAGAAGTGGCCAATGAATATTTATATTCTTCAATCTTTAACTGCTATTTTTGCTGCTAAAGTGAGACCACAGTGAATTCAACTTAGTACTTTGCAGAACAGAAGCCAGCCTCTCAATATCTTTGCTGAACAGCTGGAGCTTCAAAACATTTATATGCTCAAATGTTCTAACTTCCACTTCTCTGTTTTAAGTCTTAGAGACACAAGAGTGTAAATCAGGGTTAGGATTGTTAAGATTACAGGACTCACTTCTGTGGAGTTGAGGGGACAACCCCTGAGCACTGTTGGGGCTCCCAGACCCTGTGATCTGCAAATGCCCTGCGTGACACTGCTCTGAAGCCACATTCTCCACAAAGCACTGTGTGTACTGTTAATCTATGTATGCATTACAGTTCACGTGGTCTAATCCAAGAGTTAAATACATTAGTTAATTGGAATTGTGAATAGAAGCTAAGAAATAAAATTCTCCAGAACAAAAAGATCAACTGATAACAACTTCTGAGATCTTTACAAGGGTCACTGAGCCTGGAAAAAGTTAATTCTACCACATAGACTAGTTGTTCTAACTGTTGTTATGGTTAGTCCAGGAAAGTATAGGTTATCTATTGTTCCTGCAAGCACTTAAAAAAGAACCTGGTTTAGCCAGACAAGACAAAATTCTGCATCAATGTTAACAGCAATATCTGCCTACTCTGATACTTGTACTGGTCTGCCAGTTTTCACAGAAGCCAATAAAACCACATCTTCAGGATTCAATTTGCAAATGACATTAGATTCAGCACTGACGTTTTTAATCTTGATTTTTCTTTTCTCTGTCCTCTCATATGCCATTCTTCTTTCATCTTCAAGTACATGCATCCTATTTCATGGACATGAGTCCATGATTTCCAATATTCATCCCTTTTACATGCTGTCTTGTGGTAGCCTTTACCTGGCAACACTCAAGTAAGAAAAAAAGGCACTATAAAACATATTCTATCCATAGCAGATGTCACCTGTCTAAAATGACAGATACATCAATGTCAGTATTCTCAGACATTAGTATTCACAGGTAAATCTTGGAATTCCTACTGAGATTTGGATTCAGATAAAGTAAAAACCAAGTTTTTTTTCAAGAAGCTATTAACAACTCATGTACTGAAAGAGGCAGAAAGGCATAGCAGTTTAAAAGGTGCAGAAGGGCAAAGGAAGGGATCTTCTTTTGGTGTTGACAAAATAAAAAAAAATATTCTTGCAGGAGACCAAGAAACACACATCTGCAATGAGTTTCCAGGTCTGCATGAGCACTGGAAGAGCATATATGTGTACTCACATACATGCTTGACTATGGCTAGAGCTTCCCACTGCAGAGTGAGCATTTTAATCCCAGCCAAACAAGACTTCCTGGGGTACTCTGAGTACAGTAATTGACATGACTTTCAGTGAAAGCAAGCCCACAGGAACACCCAATAAATAAGTGACAAGAGAATTTTAAAATAGAAACTTCTATATAGTTCTAACTCTAGGGAGGTACAGTTGGTAGGAAGATGTAATGGCTTTTATTAAACAAGCTGATATGGTTGAAAAAGCAGGCAAAATTTCAGTCTCAGAGTCCCTTCATCAAGTCCCTACTGGTCCTAATATAGTCCACCTATTTTTATCATCCACTCACATGAAAACAGTTGAAAAGAACCTTCTCAAATATCGATGAGGCATTGTTTTTCCTTTCACCACATTCAGACTTGTGTTTATAACATTGAATGAAAGGAAATTATAAAGTAGACTAGCACAAAGGGTGTAATAAAAATATCTATAAATGAAAATAAACCTTTAAAAGAAAAATATTTCACTTTTGCTTCTCGACCATATCAGAGTTGCACTTGAAACATACTGACCCTAAGCACACTGATTAATAACTTTAAAAAAAAAAAACAATCAGCACACCAACATTTTCACAAACATATGTAGGAAATGCATACATGAATTGAAGAATAAAACTAGGGCAAGAAATTACCTCATCATTTTAATAGGTTTCTTCAGGATTTATTATAAGCCTTGGCAGCTTGTGCTAACAAAAACTTGGAGTACCTATGCATAAATATATTCACACATCTATCCCTATTCCAATTGGTATTCAGTACTGCGTGGGAAATTATTTGCTTTAACTCACATTTTAAACTTTGTTTAAAAATAAAAAGCTCCAGCTATAACTCAGTCCAGAAATGATCCCCCTCTCAGAAGTGACCATTTCAACAGGAAATGAAATATGAGAAAGTCAGTCACATTTGGAGAAATAGCCAAGATTTAGCTATTTTTTACTTTTTTTTCTAACATTAAACTTCCAGGAATTTAAGAAAAGAGAATAGAAAATCAATAAATCTTTTTTATTAATGGGAAAAAAAAATAAAAGAAGGTTATCTTAAAGTTTACAAAGTTTTCAAGACACTCTTGGTCACTGGTGAGTGGAAAATTTAAAAGGTTTTGTTTTCAAAAAAAGACATGTCACAGAACTGCAAACAAAGATTGAAAACTTATGAGAGTTGATGAGGGAACACCTGAATAATCACACTGTAGATAGCAGTCATGTATTCAGACAGAAGAGACATTTGGACAGGTAGCATAGCTGAGATTCATGGTAGTTTTAGGGGTATGAAATATCAAGGTCAGTAAGAGAAATTCAGGAGATGTACTTTATACCATTCAGTTTAGCAAAACTTTTGTCATAGCTTTCATGTGGAGCAGTGGAGATGTTGCCAAATGGGTAGGAGGAGGGTACTCTCTGATTCAATGCAGAAACATGTTAATGATGCCCAAGTTTGATCTGGGCAGCTTGATGCATCATGTAGACTTGACAGGTTATATGTCTATATTACACTATTCGGTGACACGTAGGAACATCTTAAGCTTATAGAAGCAATCGTGTGCTTCTTATCAATACACTCAGCCCATAGCTGATTAGCCATTTTCTTATCACAGTATAACCATGTCTCTGTTGCTCCCTCATCCAAAGACAGCTTGAGAATATCTACATGTTACTTTGTCTGAGAACTACCAAAGAGACTCAAAACAAGCAACAGATAGTTTAAAGCCTAGTATTACAGAAAGTCAGTGATTTGAGAGGTCTGTTTTTCATGACACGGCTTCTATATATCTATGTGTGGAAATTTGGGCAAGTACATGGAAAACAGAACTAATACCGGTTCACATTTGTCTGAGCATGCAAATTCTTCAGTTTGAGTGAAGATAGAAAGATTTATAGAAGGACTTATTCCCGAAAAAGATTTCTCAGAGAAACCTGGAACAGTCAGCCCCATCTGAGGTGACAGGGAGCAGTGCTGTGCAAACTTTAAAGGGGCTTTGAAACCTTTTTTCTATTCATCCAGTTGCATAAGACCAGACCATTCTGATAAGGAAAAACAGTCATTCTTCTCTCCTAACTTTCCCAAAAAAAGTATTCAGAGCTTTAAATATAATATGAGGGGCATCTTATGACAATTAGACATCTGAAAAATGCAAGAAACTCATAGCTATCTTCATATCTATGTCTAGAAATCATTACAACCATCTCAGAAGTAATCTCTCCTTATATTTGTGTCATAAAGGTGACAAAAATAACTTTCTTGTAACATGGTCTGAAAGTCATTCAAAGAGATATTTAGAAATATCATCAAACTTCATCTACATTTTCAAAAATCTTTTGCTTTAGCCTTCTGATAATAAATGTCATGTATCTTTCATGCTCATGTCAGAAAAAAAAAGCATGTCTGCAGCAGACTTAGCGTTCTTTCATTCCTTAAAAATGATAGACATCCACAGCAGAATATTACACTATCAATGACTGAGACATTAATTCACCTAATGTCAAAAAAAAATCTTTTAACAACTGAACATCCATTTCTTGCAAAAAGCAAGGCCATCCATAGATAACTTTTTGTAATGGTAATAGCCATATATTGCTACTATCCACAGCTGTACCACGTACAGAGTTTTCAGCATTTCTTTGGTGATATAGGTAATACAATTTAATAACTGTTGAAAATCTTAAGTTTTCAGTTGTAATCACTGTACCTAGTACATAGTACCCCTCATCATGTCAGAGATCCATCTTGAATCACTCATCAAGATTCAAGATCTGAAAGATATTTTTAGAGAACAGTTGAAAAAGACAAAAGATGTTGCTTATCTGTTGTTTCATTCTAACTACAATTGCACTCTAAGCACAGAATTTAAACTGTTAGCTTACCAGGGACAGGGCAGGAAGGAGGAAGAGACACAGTTTGGTCCTCTGCCCTGTGCCAGGTAAGTATGGTCGCTACAAGAATGTGTAGCAGAGGCTAAAAATTACAGTAAGTTGCAAAGCAGGAATGACACTGAGTTAGCTAAGTACTGCTCGGTCCCTGAAACATTCAATGTTCATAATGATTTTACCCTATCAGCAAATGAGGTACTCAAAACACTGTGCCTCGAAGCAAAGGAAAAGGCATTTTCCTTTCAGCTCCTTGATAGCACATATTATTTCCAGATGTTCTGATTAGATGATCTGAGGTTTGTTTTTTTCCTTCATTGTTTTAACTGAAGCAGAGCACTCTCCTCTTTCCCCCTGCAGTTACCTTGTTATTTTCCTTCCTCCAGGGACGACTTGGTTGCCATACCCATGCAATTTTCCTGCTATTGTAACTGGCTTTCTGTAGTCAAAGCTATCATATGACTATTTCTTAGAGTTCCAGTCTTTCCCTGCTTTCATTTTTATATAAGGAAATCCAGAAAAAACAGCCTCACAGAAGGTGTTCTGTAGTCTTTCTAAATGAATAAGTTGTCCCTTTCTGAAAAGCTGCCTATTAAAGACAGGTTTTTTGCCTTCCATCTCCACTCAGTGACCTGATCTGCGATTAGTGCCGTGATTCTGCTACACTTCACCAAGCACTCACACTGTAAAATGCAATCCTCATCTTTCTGAAACACTGATGGAAGCTTACATCTGGCACTGCTCATTCTCCTAGGGTGTGCCAGACCAACCACAAAATTTAGATTCAATTTAGCCATCTTTTTCCCATGAAAAATACTAGAAATTACATTTGATCTATCTGAAAGAAAACCCTCCTGCCATGATCTTTCACTAGATCAGGGTGCCCAAGCCCTGTCCAGTATAACCATGCACATGTCCAATGACTGTGTATCCACAGTTTCTCTGGGCAGTATCTTCCAGTATCTCATTGCCCTTACCATACCTTCATTTAGTTTAAAGCCGTTGTCCCTTTTCTTGTCACTACAGGCCTTGGTAAAAAAAAAATAGTCTCTCCTTTCTTGTAAGACCTCTTTGTATATTGAAAGGCCACTATATGATCTTCCCAGAGCCTGCTCTTCTCAAAGCTAAACAACCCCAATTCTCTCAGGCTTTTTTCACAGGAGAGGTGTTCCAGCTCTCTAATCATTTTTGTGGCCTTCCTCTGGACCTGCTCTACCAGATCCATGTCTTTCTTGTACTGGGCAGCCCCAAAATGAATGCAGTACTTAAGGTGGGATCTCATGAGAGTGGAGTAAAAATAATCATACTACATAAACATGTTGTCTTATTTCCAAATAGTGTGAATTGATCGTGCCTATGATGCCCTTACCAATCTACATTTAGAAATTCCATGTGTATTCTTACATGGTGGGACCAAAACAAAAAATGCATTTCCTTTTCCAGGTGTATGCTTGTCTGCTTCTTGTAAAAAAGTTATTCTAGTTACCATTTAATCTGTTTTTTCCACTCTTTTTAAGTTTTTAAAAATATAATTAATATTCTATATAAAAGTATTTATTTATGTTACTGGCCACAAGCTAACTAAGCTGGGTTTTTTTCTGATATTTCCTCTGCATAAATGTAAGTTTGTGAGTTTTGATTTAGCCTGCAAATAGCTGCACAAAAGTGAACAGGAAAGTAGGAGTACACAGTTCTTTCATAACATGCCCAGGAGCAAAGATTTAATTCTCACCATGTAATAAAATAACTGTTCATTGCTGCCACCAATTCCTTCTTCAAAGAAGGGCAAATACCTCTAAATTCAAAGAATAATGGTTCCTTCTTTATGAGTGACCAGGAAGCAGTGTGCTCTTTGCAGAACTCAGTAAGAGAAAGTGAATACTCAGAAGACCTATGCTGAACTTACAAAAGGGGGTGAGAGAATGTGGTTTCTCTTTCATCCACCGTTCACACTGAATTTCTAGTTAGGAAACACAAACATCTTAACCAACTATGAAACCAGACATTCAGTACCTTTTTTTTTTACAGAAGGGGAAAAATGTTGTATATTGGCTAAAGATGAACATTTAAGTGTACTTAATTAAGTCAATCCAGAATCACAGTTGGCATAATAAAATATTCAATGTCCTCAGGACTTACAAAAACCTTTTCCACTGTTATGCAGGTGATTTCTTTTTAATACCTACAGAATTTGTAAATATAAGTAGGCTGAACAGGGAAAGCATATAGTCTATCTTGCCTACAAAAGATGGATAAAAAATGTATTTTCTTAGGTGTTTTTCATAGTGGCCCAGACAAGGAATTATGCAAATCAGTGTCTAATATTGGGGGGGGGGGGGGGAGAATTAAATTTTTTTTTTTCAACGTTTTCTTCATTTTTTGGTTTTTTTTTCCCCCAATTTTTTTTTTTGGAG
>JANIJG010020314.1:0-12132 GCA_024611175.1 Megaceryle torquata | reverse complement strand
CTTGTTCCTTGGGAGCAGAGCCCAACCCCCCCGGCTCCAACCTCCTGTCAGGAGCTGTCAGAGCCAGAAGGTCTCCCTTGAGCCTCCTTCTCTCCAGGCTCAACGAGCCCAGGGCCCTCACAGGAGGGAAAGATTCATTACAGTTCTATGATCTACTGAACATCTTCAACTCCAAATGCCCTCTCCAGGGATTCCGATAGCTCAGCAGGACTGTGCTTGGAACACATTTTAGCACTGGGTGTATCAACCAATTTCATCATGAACAGGAAAGAAAAAGAGAGAATAATGGCTAAAATGTTTGTGCCCACACTCTCCTCTATATCTGGTATTTCTTCTACTCCATTCGCAGCCACAATCCTGCAATATTTCTGTTCTCAATCTCCAGCTGGTTTCAGTATCAAGAAGTGGTTTCTATACTGCTGGTTTTTTTCACTAACAAAGATACCTGCACAGTTCCCAGAGCACAGTGACTGAAAATGATCATTTTCTGTGCAAACATCCTGCAAACCCCCTTTCTCCAGCTGCAATCAGCTTAGGTATTTTAGAGATAATCTGCATTTATGGCAAGAAAAAAAAAAAAAACAAAAAACTGTGTGGCAACAACTACAGAGCAACAGCACCGGTATACAACCACGACCCTAATGCTTAGATGAGAAAATATTTTTATTTTATTTCTGAATGAAGTGCTAGAGGAACATATCTCCAATTCCACCCACCTCAGAACTGCTTTTAGTACAGCTGAATCTGTACAAACCCCCTTATTTTTTACTTTGTTTAGATTGCTCAATATTTCATCTTCCTTTTTTACAACACGTGGAGTTTTATACAACTGCTGGTAAATGCACAGTGACTGAGAAGCCAGCAGGAAGCAATTTCCCCTCATAACAAAGCGTACACCAGGCTTGAACAAAAGGGACACACCCCCATTTAGACACCGTCACGTAGTAACATGAAGTTTGAAAGGTTTTCATAGGAAGGGCTGTGGTGAGACTTTCATTTCTTGGTAAGAATTAATGACTGCATGAGCCAGGAACCCATGCAAGAAAATGCACATGCACCTATTTACTGCAAGGTAAACAGCTCACGGTATCGCACAATAATTCGATTACATAAAATAAATGCTCATACCCCAGGTAGTATTTGCAAAGAATTATTGTCCATCCACAATTCCTTTAGATTCTGTATTTGTTCAAGAACCTCAGGCTGAGGAAAAGAATATAATGTTATGGACAGTTAAACAAATCACTGCTTTCTTCAGTTAAATATTTTCAACATTTTCTTACTTTCAACATTTCCCTCCTTCTTTCAACATTTCCCTCCTTTCAACATTTCCCTCCTTCTTTCAACATTTTCCCCCTTTTTTCCTCATTCCCCTCCTTCTTTCCTCATTCCCCTCCTTCTTTCCTCATTCCCCTCCTTCTTTCAACATTTCCTTACTTCCTCTATGTTGACATTCAATATTCAAAATTTTATTTTCCACATTTTCTTAAAAAGAAGATTCCTTCCTCACCTTCCCTTGTATAACCCACAGCAGACTTTCTGACGGTGAATGACACGAACGCTCGTTTCACTTAATTTAACCACTGCCGCTCTTTTTCAAAACTTGTAAAATTTCAGAACCCTTTGGAAAAGGAATGCAAAGAAGAACTCCCCAGAAGTCCTGGTTCTCAGCAGCCTATTGGCAGCACGCCGGCAGTGTGCAAGGCAATAATAAGAGAATCGCGGAGGTTCAGAAAAAAAATGCACTGAAAGAAAGACCAAATCTCATCACGTGCGAGACTCTGCCTTTTCCATGATTTATAGTCTCAAAAATAGCTTAGCAGAGGCACGTTGCTGAAGGCTTTCCTGGACTGACTGCCTTTGTGTACGATTTAACGGCTGCAACTGCCACACGCAGTAGTTAAAGTAGCAGTTTGCGATGATAAAGCCTCAAAATTACAATAGGAAACTTTATTCTAAGATGTTTGACTCTCTTCAACACTCTAAGAAGTCCGTGAGAGAACCTGAAAATTCCCCAAACTTCTCATTCACTCACCTCATCACTTCTCACTCCTTAAAGCTGTGAAAACCAGGAAGTAGCAGGTCACCAGTATTTCCATGTTTCAGCCTAAGCACTATTTTTCTGTTTCATTGAAACACTATTTTCCCTGGTAAACCAAGACTTTCCACTTGCCTTAGAGCTGTAAAGTTGTAGAGATTTTTTTCCAAGTCTGCCAGAAACCAATACTGAGTATTTAATTTGGTTCTAAATCACATTCTAGCATTTTAAAAATCCATAGTGTGATTTCACTGGAATTGTTTCAACACAGCTCGAAACAAATGTACCTGTCTAGCTAGCATCACAGGGCCTTAGAGAGACCTCTCACCATCTCCTGTGGCCTGTGTTCTTTGGAATGTTGCAATTCCCATCAGAAATGTGATTTTCCAGTTGCCCAGGCCACGGGGTACCCTACAGCTCCCAATCTATCACCAGGTAAGAAAGAATGTGCCAATCCAGAGAGCTCAATCCCTCAGTTTTCCATGTGGTCATATAATGTGTTTCTATTAAAAACTGATTAAACAATATTTTAAAGATAATTCATTTTGCCCCGCCTAATTCTATTGAAGTTTTCTTGTCCTTCACTGGTTAAAACCACTTCTAATTTCCAGGCTAAATTGATTAATGGTCATTTTATACTATTTGTTCCTGTGATGATTAATATTTCTTTATTCCCCCAGAGTGTTCACTGATTAAGGTTATTATAGATAATCATAATTTCCCCTCTCCAATTTAATTTTCTTTTAAATTCCTCTCACTAGATGGACAACCTTCTCAAAGGCACCCGACTGCTCCTGTGCTGTACACGCTACAGTTTGATGTGGAACTTCTTGAGCATGGACTGTGCCATCCCATTCTCATGGGAGAGCTTTCTGGTACGCCAGGGTCCAGATGAGAGCTCACTCATGGTTTCATAAGTGCTATTAAAAGCTTATTTGTCTCTGTCAAAAATGCTTCTGTTGATGCATATTTTCATTTTCCATGTACATTGACACAAAAGAAGGGGAGGGAGGAGAGGAGAGGGAGAGGAGGAGCAGGAAGCAAAGCAGCGAAGCAAAGAGAGAAGTGAAGCAGCGAAGCAAAGTGAAGAGAATGGAAGAGGAGAATGGAAGAGAATAGACTGCTTCAGTTGGAATGGACCTACAACAGCCACCCAGACCAACTGCCTGACCAACACTTAAAGGATGTTACGAAGGGCATTGTCCACATGCCTCTTAAACCCTACCAGGCTTGGGGCATCGACCACTTCTCGAGGAAGTCTGTTCCAGGGTCCGACCACCCTCTCTGTAAAGGAGTTCTTCTTACTACCAAGTCTGAATTAAGACTGACATTCAACCTTGGTAAAAGTGCATTACATTTTATCCTCTTTCCTTTTCCTTCTCTCTCTTCCTTTGACTACTTTCCTTCAAAATTTCTCCTGCAGCCTTGCTGCTGACAGCAGGCTCCTGCAACTCTGGAGAGAACTCCACCGACCTTCCCTCTCCTTTCAGGCAGAGGTCCTACAGTTGTTGTTTATCATTTGTCCAAGGCCATTTTTGGACACTTTAAAGATTGTGAAATTTCAAACCCTTGACCCAGAGCTTGCAATTTAATGCTCCATCTTTCCCAGGGGCCTGTGACACAAATTACCTGATCCCTTCCTTGATTACATTAAGTCACCTGAATATGGCTGCTATTTAGGAAGTGACAATTTCTATTTTAAGACCACATACCTGCCTCATGATTTGTGTAATCTTGTTCCCAGAAAACAAATGAACAGAATTAAATCATTTTTGCCAACTACCTTCATTCTTAACTCCACGCCTGTTGCCGTGGTTGGTCTGCAGGAAGAGCACAGAGTCCAAAGGGAGGGATTTCAGTAGCCCAGGGATGGACTAGCAAAGAAATGAAGCTCTTCCACAATTCTAGGTAGTATTTTTCTCCAGTAAGAAGGAAAGTTCTACTGAAACCCAAATCAGATTTTCAGAAGCCATGAAAGCAGGGCCTTTCGATCCTTTTTTCCAGGTGATCTGGGTTTAACCTAGTACCACTTCTCCTACGGCATGTCTGCAGATTCATGCTGGTCCCCCACCTCCTGGCCCACTTTGCTTCTGGCATTCGGTTCTAGTTCATACATTTTTGGACCACCTTCCTGAAAAATGAGTCAACTCAGGGACTCTGGTCCTAACAGCAGTATGAGGCCACCAGACTCCTGATTTATTGCTCTTAGGGGGCATATTAAATAAAAACACAGGATGATATTTGAAGCCATTTAGAACAATGACTACAAAACCAAACCACTGCCAGAAAAGACACACTCTGAACCGAGAAAGCACAAATGTATGTGTTTTGATCAAAACCCAAAATAACACTTCTGGCAATTTTATTCTATTTATCTGTGCAAAAAAAAAAATATCTAATTTTAATTAAAATTCCGAGTAAAAACTGTCTGTTTTCTCCTCTATGGCAGTGCAAACTAGAAACATTAGCAGGGTGTTAAGTGTGATGGTAGCAGACGGTGCACTCTCCTAACCAGATGTGGACTCTCTGCTACAGCTTTCTACTACTAGATGAGCATTTCAAAGTCTGTGTAAAGTGAAATTATCTTCACTTTAATGAAAGCTACAGGAAATATCACCCTCATAAAACTGTAATCAACAGCACTATTTGGACAGGTTGTTCTTCACCCCGGAGCAGAAGTGGTTCAGCTCGCAGGGTCCAACAGTCACTGTGCAGGCTGCTGGTGGAGAAGGCTCATGCAGACATTTATTTTGACCCCACCGAGTGCCACAGTACGAACCCCTTGTCCCCCTAAAGCACAGGCCCCCCAGACCAGCCCTACCAGTGATGGGTCTCAAAGAGGATGAGGCAGCAAATGTTCTAACTTTTGCTGCTCTTAACACATTTACAGTTCCTGTAGGATGAAGTCATTGAGCTCTCCTTAAAAATAGGCACATTTTAACACACAGCTTAAGCACGCTCACCATGTATATGAGAAGCAAAAACTCCTATAGACGTAGCAGAAACATAGCCGAAGGGAACAGCAACTGGATTATTTGCTGTATTGATACTAGAGAAAACTCCCCAAAGCCATTAAATCTCAGGGAACCCAACTCTCATCTTAGAGGTGAGTCAGGGACAGAAACTGCTTTTGGAGTCTGGCATGTACTGCTGCTAATAGCAATTTCTAATATTTGCAAGGTGCTATGATAGATATTAAGAAATTAACACATGACTGACACAACTATTTATATTGAGATCATCAGGTCATCCCACAGTGAGGTGTTGCAGCAGCAGCACCTGCTCAGAGCAAGAATCATCTTGTAACATTGATCTGAACTGCAGAAGCCTGACAGAGATGAAGCATGTTCTATTACCAACATTCATCTCATGAGCTATGATAAATCTTCTGTTCTACGAGGAAATGAGACCCCAGCACCTGGCCACAATAGGACCACGCCTGTTAAGTAAAAATTTAATGCCCCACACCCAGAGCACCCAACGCACACAGGATTTCTACTAAAAAATGGTGCTGTTCTTACCAGTTCGGAGAATTCATTATTGCCCAGATCAAGTCTCTCCAGTTGAGTCAGTTTGTGCATCGACCTGTAATAGATTAGGAAATGTCTAAGATGAAGTTTTTACTCGCAAAACGTGAGTCAAATTTTGTTTAGAGAAAAACAAAGCGCAAATGATATAAAGGATTACATCCATTTGATGCCAGTGCAAACAGAACAATATGCTCCCATCCTTAAGGCATGAGCTGAAATTCCTGACTTAAAAAGCTAGCAAAAAAAAAATTAATATTAAAAAAAACCCCAGAATCTTGGTGGAATTTTGCAGAGTTGCTCGAGGAAACTGACCCATGTTATATTTAGAAGCAATTGAAAGGAATGTAAGTTGTGACATCGTTGATACAGATTTATAAATTCGTTATCAACTTCTCTCTAAACCACCAGAAAGTGTTTTAGGTCTTGATAGCAAATGTACAAAGTAAGCCTCTTTCTGGGCAGCAGCTCCAGCCTCTGCTGCAAAAGACCGTGTGTGAATAACAGCAAATTCAGCCAAAGCAGCTTATCCCTCTTTGCAGCATTATGAAAGAAAAGAGTCAACTAAGGAAGTATCATAAGAAAAGGAATCAAAAGTTAATATCAACTTTATGCTGTAAGGGGCTTTAAATGAGGGATAACCTGGATTAACAGCCGTGACTGATCACTACATAACAGCCAAAAAGGCACTTTTACTGCTCAGGCTCAAGTGACTGAAACAGTGAAAAAGTGAGAAATAGCTAAAAATGACACGATTCAACTCTTCATTTACTGCAGTCAATGGGACAAATCCCCACATTTATATCTGAATTTGTGCCGTGAGACAAACTGGTTAACTCAAGTACAGCTTGAAGTGTCAAAGGTATGCAGACTGACCACTAAAATGCATTTAAAAACTCTAAAATGCATTAAAAATCTTGAATATAGGCAAACTTTTAAGAAATTCACAGAGTTTTACAAACGGCCCTGAGAACACACACCAGCAGAAGCTCTGGCTCAAAGAAGTAACCCCAAAGCAGCAAAGATCTTTTCAAAACAAGAAGAAAACTGCTGAGCACTTGTGAGCAGGAGCTGAAGGACTGAGAACGTCGGGGTGTTCTGCAGTTGTGTAGTGTGCAACTTAGAATCACAGAATCATAGAAATGTCTGGGTTGGAAGGGACCTCCAGAGGCCACCCCGTCCAACCCCCCTGCTGAGAGCAGGGACATCCTCAACTAGAGCAGGGTGCTCAGAGCCCCATCAAGTCTCACCTTGAATGTCTCCAGGGATGGAGCCTCCACCACCTCCCTGGGCAACCTGTTCCAGTGTTCTACCACCCTCATGGTAAAGAACTTCTTCCTTACATCCAATCTACATCTACTCTTTTCTAATTTAAACCTTAAAAGCTAATTTACTACAAGATACATGTGTGTTATTTGGTACTTGCCAAAATGTTAAGATTTTCATATTTGTATGAAATGAAGATTAGGAAGTTGTATTCAAAGTCACTGTGGCACTGGAGAATAAGAACAATTTCCTCCTTTGACTCTGAGTTTCTATAATGGTTGACATTTTGAAGTTAGTAAATGATTTTCAAGAGCACACTCAATACTTTTATATTTTAAAAGGTTATGACATTTAAATCAAATGGCATTATGAATACCCTGTGAAGATTTCATTCATTTTAAAACAAGTGAATAATAATAATAACTATTATTATTATATTCTTCCAGGCCTTTTAATTACAATTCTGCATTAAACAAGGCATTTTAGACAGTAAGTCTGCCAGGAACCCAAGCCCTACTGCAATTCCTGGGCAGCAGCTGAGCCAGGACCCCTTCCAAAAGGACTCCCCTGCTCTAGATCAAGTTCCAACTTTATACATTATTTACTTCATACATTAATTACTTCATACATTAATTATTGCCTTTGTTTCCATGAAAGACATTGAAGAAAGATCACGATGCCACCTGGACAAAGTGAGTGTTTCACACTCTTCCCCCAGATGATTCTATTTTTTATTATAATCTCCATTAATGTAATAGTGAAAAATGGTTTGAAGCCCTCTGGTGCTCTAACTACACCTTGGGTCTCTCTGGAAATATTTGCAAATATTTGTAAATAAATATTTAGAAGTACTTGGAATATTTGGAAATATTTGCAACAGCTGACTGACATTTTACACATTCAAAAGTGACGTTTAATAAACAAAGCTGCAACACACTCGAGTCAGCTCACCTACACTCCCCGCCGTTCAAACAACACGTACATCCCTAAGAAGGGTGGTGTTTTGTCTAACTTCCCCTGAAACTTTCACCATTCTGTCTTAATTGATCTGTTCTTAGTCCAGTTCAGCCTTCTGACGTTTAGCTACAAGGCGCAGGTCTGGTGCAGAGTTTGAAGTGAATTGAACTCAGCGGAGCAATCGGGTCCGTCTGTAATTGCAAACGGGGTGACCATGGACACTCAGTACCACACCGAATCTCATTAACTTCAGGAGAACTCTTCACACTGCTCTGTGCAGTGAGTGCTCGCCAGGCTGCACCCAGGAGTTTTCTCCAAAGGCTTACACTTTTTGTACCCATAATTTACCAGGTTTGGTGATCAGCTGCTCGTGCGTAAAGCAAGTCACGAGGACACCTCTGAAAAGACCCCGCAGCCGGGCAGCGCACACTGTCAGCCTGAACTCACGGAAAAGGCTTTACACCTGGCCAAAGTGCTTTCAACAGATCTCCAGGGCAGCTCTCACTCCTTCGCTCAACTTTATAGTCCTTCAGCCTTGCAGATGTTACGAGTTTTTGAGCTGCAGTTCCCACTGCAGACACGCTCGCAAACATTACGGCGCAAAAAGCCTCCACAAGCCCCAGAACAAGGCACCGTGCCTCTGGTTTCAAACAGCTCATGCCAAGGTTTCTGCCACAGGCAGCATGACCTGGGACTCCATCATTCTGCACTAATGCTTCTAGTGATTCCGAGCCCCCGTCCCCATGTTCAAGGGCTCAACCCCCCCAGCCACCAGATTGGAAATACCTGGGCAGCGGAGCTGGAGACGAGCAGCAGCGTGTCTCTGCTATTTACAGACACAGCGACCATCGATACGGACACAGGATGATACAGCTCAGAAGGGGAAACTCTGAAACCCTTCGAAGCTGACGTGGCTGGCAGTCTAAGGCCCTGTCAAGTGGGTACACATCTGTGTATTCCACGCCGTGCAATTCTACCTTTGAGCAAGACTTTGGGGTCTCCTTTGTACCACTGTAAATTCACCATAAAAGGCAACATTTAAAAATTACTTTGCATAATTTCTACAGTCAGACACATAACGTCAGAAACCGTAACGTTTACGTGGAGGCAGATTAATTTCAGTTAGCTGGTGCTCTATCAAAAGATAAAGCCCACTGCCAAAGGTACCCGATGGAATATTAGATGAGATTTCTCATTAGCTTGTGATATTTTTATCTCTTTCGTGTAATTACTTACAGTTTTCTTATGAAAAGATTCATTATATTTTTTACATGGGGTCATCTTCTAAAGGTGGAATAGGAAAGGTGCAATTATGAGTAACGCTCAGTTAAATATTCATTGCTTAAATGATGGAATGTAATATAATTAATGCGCTAATAAAACTTGTGGCCAAAATTTTCCCATAAATCTCTATCCAGATCACATCTGGATCTAATTCTTCTATTCAGAAGGAACTGCCAGAGCTGTACAGAGAAGATCTGATCTCAGCTATGGAACTGGACCTCACAGTAGGTTCACAATAAGGTGATTTTAATTAATTAATTATTTGTTTGTTTATTATTTTTAAACACAATAATGAAACATGGCTCTCAAAAAACTACAAGCGCATGAAAATCACGCAGAGAGATTACTGAATACTGGGTGAAAAATCAGCATTGCTCACAAGAGTTTCAAAACAGTCACACTCCAGAAGTTCTAACCCACATTATACAGTTCAGCAGTGTTCGTTATACTTCATGGTAAGCACTCACGTATAACTTTCTCATGCTCTTGCACGTTTGGCTTTGCTGCCTTATTTAGAAGATGCTCATCTACACATTGTAAACACGTCGAATAACCAGGGAAACTCCTCATGTTTACAGTTTGTGGCAAAACAAATGAGTCACCAGCCAGAAATTATTTTAATGAAATCATGACATTCTCACCCCAATCCTGGTCAGCTGTCGGACAGACAGGGGATGAGGGTGATTAATCACCTTCAACCAAACCTTCAACCACAAACTTCTGACCGCATCTGAATTCCTCCCACATCTGAAGAACTGGATTTGGATTCTCAAATAACAAAAATATCTCTACTAGGTAAAAAAATTCACGAGTGAAAAGCGACTATGCCAGAGACACAACTGGATTTACACCACAATAAATACAAGGGAAGAGGCAATATAACACCTCTACACAAATAAAGAGAACGCTGACAAACTCCATTTCCTTGTGCAACAGCACACAGAAGGATGTTTTCACCTGAGATCACGACAGATACCATTATTTTCCAAAGAACATGATTTTCTTTTTATTTCAAAGCGAATAAAGGCAAAAGCGTTGCCATCACTGGATACCTCCTGTATTTATTTCAAATATTTCCTGTTGCTGGTGTGCACAGTAACTTTATTTCAAAGCTGTTAAAATGTCCCATGGAGTCTCTGCCAGTTTTAGTGTTTCAAACCTTGTGATGTAACTAAATTCATTAATGAACCCCTTTGGAAGCTACACTGCAAAGTTAATACTTCAGAGTTGACCTCTTGCAGAGCAGTTACACCTTACCCAGGGCTAAAGCACTACGTGATACAACCACTAAAGGGCAATTTTCTTATACATCACTTAATGGGTCACAGAGAAACCTCAGTCTTGGTTTTCAGCGCGTATCAAGATAGTTTGTATAATTTGGGGAATATAAACCACATCTGGTGCAAAGCAAAGGACCGGAAGTAGAAATTAATCTGTCACAAAGTTCTGAATCCATATATTATCCTGGCATCAAAATAACAGAGTATGTTTAAAAATGGGTTTTTGAGGATACAAAATATTGTTACACATGGACTGAAATATATGACAGAGAAAATAGCTAAAGTAATGGAAATAATATGTATACTAACATCGAGTCCAGCTTTAGCTATCAAAAATAATATCCACTTCAACTTTTAATTATACTGAAGAACTTAATTTTACAATCTGCTGTATCAGTCTATGAACCAGAGAACGCAGAAGAGACTGGGGGATGATGCCTAAAGCGGTTATGTCTCTGAAGACAAAATAACTCCAGAAGCCCTCAGTCAGTCGTGACAGTTATCAAATCACAGATTGGTTTGGGTTGGAAGGGACCTTAAAGATCATCCAGTTCCACCCCCCCTGCCATGGGCAGGGACACCTCCCACTAGAGCAGGGTGCTCAGAGCCCCATCCAGCCTGGGCTTGAACACATCCAGGGATGGAGCATCCACAGCTTCCCTGGGCAGCCTGTGCCAGGGTCTCACCACCCTCAGAGGGAAGAGCTTCTTCCTCATTTCTCATCTAAATCTCCCCTCTGCCCGTTTGCAGATATTACACCTCATCCTGTCACTGCAAGCCCTTGTAAAAAAACCCCTCTCCAGTCACTTTCGCACGCTCTCCTCGTTAACACCGTGAGACACCAACGCTCAGAGAGGGGTGTTACCTGCAGGTCAGTGCTGCACCAGCCCTGAGGCCATGAAACATCTGCTGCTAGTGGCCTCCTAGTCCAGCAGGGCAAAAGAAAAGGTCTCTGATGGTCATGGCAGGTGAAAGCCCCATTCAGCTCAATGCATCCCAGCAGCCATCTTCTCACTATTTAATTCCTCTTGCAGTTTAAATTGTGTGCAGGCATTTTCACTCTGTAGATTGGGTTGTTTGTTTGGTGGTTGTTTCGTGTGTGGAGTTTTTTTATTTGTTTTAATTGAGTAAAATTAAAAGGATACTGACTTGAGGTGAGCAATTTCCTTGCATCCCAGAAACCAAGCATATGTGAGAAAGCAGAGCACAAAGCTGAAGCGTAACCAAATTAGATCTCATTAGTAACACTCCGAGCAAATTCTTTGTGTGTTCAGCTCCCAGTTGTTCTGGGAGGAGCTCAGGGTTCTGGTATAATTAAGAACAAAATGAGTGTGAGGTGGGCTAGGGCAGTTTCTCCACGGTTATAAATGTTCTCCCCTCCTACTATTTTGTGCTATTAAGTTTTTATCTGAAATTTAGCCTTAGTAATCAGAGAGCAACTCTTCTGAATAAAATAAATGGAAGTTTTAAAGAAGCAAATAAGTGATAAATAAATAGGAAAAAAAAAAATGTGGTGTATGAAACTGGCCTACAGCCAAGGCTCTCTGTTCTGCTGCATCTTCCCTTTGCCCATTTGATATGTTAAAATTACACAGCATGAACCCCACGGGGTAGGAACCACTAATTACAGTTTAAGTAGTACCAGGATTACAGAATCACAGACTGGTTTGGGTTGGAAGGGACTTGAAGCTCATCTGGTTCCAACCCCCCTGCCACGGGCAGGGACACCTCCCACTAGAGCAGGGTGCTCAGAGCCCCATCCAGCCTGGGCTTGAACACA